>JAZKJV010003118.1:0-155902 GCA_037367405.1 Ottelia alismoides | reverse complement strand
TAAAATTGGAATAGTTGACTGGATAGATTTAGTCAACTAAAAATTAGAATAGTTAACTGGAGTGAGTTTTGACTTCAATGGCATGATAGGTCAACAATTGACTTTGACATAGTTGATTAGACAAATAAATTAGTTGCTTGATTTACCTTTTAAAGTGGAACTTACATTTAGTGGATTATCTTTAGGCTCATTTATATTGATCCAAAGAAAACAAAAACAAATGACATGACAAGTCTTTGGTTCATAATCAGTTTGTTGTCATCTGATGATGTTCATTATAAGAAATCATACGCTTGCATTTGATAATAGAGTTTTTGATAAGTTTCATTGTTTGGTTACATCAATACAATTCACATGTGCTTGTTTTCCTACAAACATGATTATTTTCATTATATATAAGAGGCCCTTCAAATAAGATTGGGTCCTCCTTGAGTTGAGTAATGGCCATCAATTTAATTAAATAAGTAAATAGTTTTTAATGTTTTGTAATATATAGACCGTGCATTGTAAATTACAAAACTGCACATTATACTTTTTGTCAAATTATAATAATGTAACTTCCAATGTGTGGTTTATAATTTACAAGTCGTTACAACCGTTTACTTATTTTACTACATTTGTTGGTGTTTTTTATATAAAAAATTAGGTCAGGCTTCTTTAACTTAGAAAAGACCTTGTCTCATTTGAATCCATTACACATATACACACATTCATACATACATATATAAATATATTGTGCATACTCAAATTATCAAAACAACATTAATGAAGTAGGCACTTTATCACCTTTAATAAAAGAACTTTATTAAATTCCATGTAAAAATTAGTAATCTTACTGAAAAAGGTATCGTGTTGCTCACCACTCTCCAAGGCCACGAAGGGTCGAATCGTCATTTCAAGATTTGCAGTCCAATATATTTCCATTATGTTACCTAGCCAAATAACCTACCACCTCATCTCATCTTCACCTTCTTCTTATTCTTCCAAACGAGAATTGTGTTGCATATATGCGGTGGCGGACAGAGCCCTCTAATGACCATAGAAAAAAAGAGGAACCCCCAACTATACTTTACGTATGGGAGAGTGCTTGATGTAACAAATCACATGCTCATTAGTTGTCGGCAACCTCGGATTCATCTTATCAAAGAGTCTCCTCTAGTCATCTACCTAATGTACAAGGTAGAATTGATTAAAAAGGACATTCATAAAAACAACATATGAAATGGACTCGTCTACATATTTCTTGGTGGCATAATGCCAACGGTACTTGGGCAAAAAAAGTGTACCAAATGAGTGCCTCCTTAAGAACATGAGTTATTATTACCACTTTGGACACATGTTTCATCTATAATTCAACCTCGTTTGGCATAGAAGTGCCAACGAAATGGACTACATGTTGGACATGCGAGCCCACGGCGAGCCATTATGTAATAAATGTTATTGCACATAGATCAGGAAGGAAGAATAAATAATTTGCATAAAAGGTCCCTCTGTACAATTAGGGTTATGTACCATGGCCATCTTGATGATTATACAGCTGTTGATTCAATAATTGAATCGTAGAGGATGGTGCTTGGATTAATATCTAAAGGGTTAGATTGAGGACTCATCAAGCACCGTCAAATGATTATTAAAAGATGATCTCCAGCCTAAGTAGGAGAGGGCAATCCTTTCTCACATTGGTTGATATTTGACCGACCTCTAGATGCAGGTCCTCTGCATGGGAATAGTGATTCAGAGGTGTTAGATTAGTTAGGTCAATGGGATGACTTAACGAGATCGAGATAACCTAAGTCCTTTGTTGGATGTTGTCACAGCATAGGCACACATCCTCTGATCGAAGACAGATGTATTATTATATGTCTGAGTATGTACATTTGGCAGACCAATAGGTTGATGGCCTAACCAAGGTCTATACACCGGTGAGCTGGTGTGCATATAAGGACATATAAGAAATACGATCTCTCAAAGGGATCATACAGGTCCACTTATGAACCGGAAGATATGAGCTCACTCGTGAGGTATTGGGACCGATCAAATTCCATGCATGGTCGTCGTGCTTTGGAAGCATGACATGAATTTGAAGGTATGATATATGCTTTGGGAAAGCATATGATCGATACTGACTCCCAATGACCAAGATTGACAAACATAGTGATCACAACTTGAAGAAGACAGTGTAAAATTGATCTTAATCTTCAGGTAGATCATGGGTCTTCCAGTATGAAGGATGTACAGGTATTGGGAATGCCTGAGGGTGATGTGATCATAAACGATTACATAACCATGGTGCTTCCAATCCGAGGGAGTGATGAAACAGGTCTAGATTTTAGTGACTCCTCTCAATCGAGAAGCAATCTGATCTTGGTCCAAGTTTTGTACATTGGTCTGAATGTGATTCAAATGCAATGAGAAGATTAGATTTGCGGTCTTGATTTAATCAAGCATCTGTGGGAGGTCCGTAAGATCTGGATTTGAGATGAGATCTCAATATCCAAGTCACTATACGTGGAACAATACAATCGCCCTGTCCTTATCTCCAAGTATCTACAGAGAAAGCACATTATTCTTGAAGATTATCAAGAATAATTCATTTGATGAATTATCTATCCAAGCAATAAGATATTGATAATTAAATGAGATTTAATTATCAAGAGTAATATGAATGTGATTCATATTATGAGAATGATTATCCAAGATAATTAAATGGGATTTAATTATCAAGGATATGCAAATTGTGGATAGTGTTATCCATAATTTATGAGTATATATTATAAATTTGGTTTATAATATATTAGAGAGAGAGCACCTATGTAAATAACATTTGTTAATTGTTAATGTGAATTGGATTCACATTAAGCAATTAATTGGAAATGTAATTTACAAATTAGTTTGGATTGTGAATATGATCCACATATTTTCAATGGCACTGAAATATTCACAAATTAATTGGCAATTAATTTGGTGGATAATTCTGCAGTAAATATACACTAATTAATTGGGAATTAATTTAGTGGATAATATTACAAACAAATAAGAGATAGTTGTATTAAATAAAAAAGATGGATAAAACACTACCAAGATGAGGTGGCGTCACCCATGACTTGGTCATGGGTGACCCCCCATCTTTTGGGGGTAAATTATCATCCTTTTTCTTATTATCCTATTATCTTGTTTTATTGATTTATTTGTTGAATTAAATTATGTTGATAATTATGCAACATATATTTAATTTAAATACATTAATATTTTCTTGTTTTTGAACAACAATTATCATGGATATTGATTTGATATACATATCAATCTAACCATTGATTTTGTATATCACATGGATTGAGATCCATTGGATTCCAAACTAATATATAAGGAGGGCAACCCTAACCCTTTTCAATGGTACATTATTAAGAGTTGTAAAAGACTACTACTCTCTCTCTCTCTCATTCTCGCCCTCTCTCTCTTTCTCTCCTTCAAGAGGTGGCCGTCCACCTTGTATTGAAAGGGAGTCTCTCGCCTTCGCCTTCGACGACTCGAGGATCTCCTTCTTCTTTGGAGTTGCTTTCTCTAAAGGAAGACGATGGATTTCGTTGGACGAAATCAGGAGATTCGTAGCTTGGATCTTCATCGAGGATTGCGGGAGGAACGTGTCTCATTATCGTGCCCGCAAGTGCATTCTTCGTGTATCGGACTTAAGATAGGATGTTCTCTTACTTTAGAGATCTCTTGATTACAACCACGCTTCAAGAGATATTTCTTATACTTTGTGGTTTGATGAAACGATCCGAGAAATGTTCTCATGATCATGTGATTTCATCGCTAGATTTAAAATTTTAATTTCCGCCGCATCTAGCGACTAGTGCGACTAGTTGCCCCGATTGCATATGATGCGATCGACACGCTTCCGTTATGCGCTTGAGGATTCTCAATATCCTTCAAGTGGTATCAGAGCCTTAGGTCGAATAAGGTTTTGGATATGATCCATGGACCTAGGACGACTTGGGTTTGAAATGATCGCGAAAGTTTTGTCGCATTTCAATTTTCGCACCTCTGTCTAATTAGAATTTTTCGGTACTGTTTAAATTATTTAAACATGAAATTTGCAATTGTATTTTATTCTCCATTAAATAAGAAAACTATAAGATCTGAGTTTGTGTAATTTGGATTTCATTTGCTCAAGATATGGCCTTTGAATAACCATGTATTCACTGTTGCAGGAACTACGGATCTAAACGTGATTAATGAGTTAATTACTATTTTGATACACCTTGAAATGCATGAAATATCATTTGAGTTCTGTCATAAGTCAAGTTGACAATCTTAGGAAACTGACTTTGCGAATTTTGGATTTAAATTGATCAAGATAAATTAATTTCAGTGATTAGGGGTCACTGCTGGAAATTGACAATTTTGATCATGAATCATGTGATAGTCATTCAAATATGATGATGAAAATTAATAGTTAATTTTCTGAAATAATTAGTGATAAATATTTATTAAATATTTAAAGAGATAATTATTTCATTGAATGACATTTTCCTAAACCAAGATGATAAGGTAGCTGATCTTGATCATTAATTGGTTGATATGAAATCATCAACAAACATTATTTTCATGAAGAATCTTAGTTTATCCTACAATAGTTGTAGGATAACTCTTACATGAAAACCCTCTTGCTTGAATAGGATTGAGGATTTGTTGAGCAAATCTCCTTATAATATTATAAAAGTTATTTTGATGTATATTATATGGTATAATTTCGGTTGAAAAATCGATGAGCATCTCAAAGTACATGATGATCTATCTGGCATTATCCTTTCCTGAGGTGGATATGGTGACTAGGCGGAGAGCATTGGGGTTGCGGGTTGCAATGTATGTGGTCCGTCCCACTCTCGTCGGTACTGGCCATGACAGCGGGTAGGGACTCGATAATGCCGGAGAAGTCAACGTTTATTTTTCTAATTATTAAAATTCGAATAATACATACTTTGAGATTATACCTACTATTCAAGTAATAATTAGGTTTGTTGTGATAATTGGACTGATGATTAATTTAATGTGATTAAATTAATTATATCCGGTAAACACTCTATTATAAATAGATGTGTACTTCCCTTGAAAGAATTAATTATGTGAATATGATTCACGATAATTAATTATTACAATTTGAATATGAGGTGGAGGATCACATAAGTGACATCCATGGTCTCCCGTCAAGGCAAAGGATTCCGTCACCAGATGTTGTATATAGGAGATGTCTATCCGAAGTGACAGATCCTGTATATGATTTATTTGAATCGGGTTCTTTGCTTCTCGAAAGAGTAAGGTCGTATACGTTGTGACCTCAATATCGGGTCCTCATATTATTGGGGCGATATTGGATTGCGTATAGCGAGTATTAAGCATGTTGACAGTTGGTTCAATTAATGACGGGTCAACATCATCTTAGGGGTGGTGGGCCCAGGTGTTAAAGACCGAATTGAGAAATGCAAGTTGGACTTGCAAGGCGGAATGTGTTCCCGCTTCTTTTTATCGGAGTCGCAGATTCTCATATTATTGGGATGTGACGAAGATTGGAAAGGAGATCCCAGATCTTGCTAGAGATATAATGGTAAGAATATCTCTTACATTGAAAGTGATTAAGGGAATGAACTTTCATTGTTTACAAGACAAGACAACTTTGATATTAAAATTCCTAAATCAAAGAAAAAATTGTATATAATATATATATATACCCTTATGCAAATTTCTTATTTCAGATAATCCTTCATTAAACCCACTCAATGTTATACTCAATAATAACCAGTAAAATATCATGGATTGGACTCTTGATCCAGATATTGTGCTTGCAATTGGATACATAATGTATGTGGTTGCAATGTGCAAGTTTCCTCAACATAATGAGGAATGACAATTAAATAAGACAATAAGACATCACCTTAGGGTTTGTATATCTCTATAGTCTTGATCTTTCATCGAGTGTACTTTGGAAGTGACATGTCGATGATGATCGCAATTGTCAAATAATCCTTATAAAAATCTAAGAATATGTTCCGGAATACATATGTGCTCTAGACATTTAATCATGAATAACATGATTCTCTATATTATGCAGAATGGTAGCTCGAAAGAGATGATGTATTCAAAATGTTTGAATATCTACCTGAACCTAAGTCTCTAAGAGTTAAGATGTATGTAGATATGATGAGTGTCATCATTCTACTATCTATACTCAAGTCATTCATAAGCTTCATAATAATCATTTTGAATGAATTTAATGAAGCATGTATAAATGTTGAAATGCTCTTGTATTGAAATCATTTGAATTCAACATAAGAGATTCTTTGTCTTAAACCATGGTTGTTTATAGATGAAGAGAGCGCAGTGAAAGCATGAGTTGGACCCGAGTAAGAAGGAAAGTCAAAGAGTTGACCTACTTTTGTGACTTCCATATGGCATCCAAATAGTTGGATGAATGCCAATATTGCAATAAGTCGATGCATTGATAGTATGACTATCTGGACTATCTAGGATCCTTAGATAAGGACTCAGAAGTGCATCGAAATAATCTACATTTGATCATTGAAATTGACTTGCTTATTTGATAAGATAAAGTCTGATAATTGTATCCCAATCTTCTAATGACATTTGCAATTGGTTGTATATATATATTTGAAGATTAGAAATTTGATCTTAAGGTTTAATAGTCATCTACATGGATTTTAATGCAATTGTTGCAACAATCTCTATTGGATAGATGGACTTCATATTCTCAGTGGGAGAGCCCTTAGTCTTAGAGAATGTCTCTATGACCTAGATATTAGAATACACTCATTGTTTGTTTCTAAATGTTGGAAATGAACATGAATTCTGAGATAAACCTATCATAAAGAGTTATGATGGATATATTTCAGATAGTAATCTGACATCTAGTGGACTCCACAAAATTAGAAAATTAATGAATGGTCCATTAAGATTTCGAATACTGAAAATTAAAACCTTTATAAAGATCAATAGGAGGATAAAGATCATTTCACAATGATTTGGCATCAAGTTTTGGACATATGTCTGTTGATGAGATCAATAGACTAGTAAGAGATGAAACTTTAGAATGTCTAAAATTTCAAATCTTACATACTTGTGAATATAGTATTCAAAGCAAAATGTCCAATACACCCTTCTCTGGGAAAGGTGTAAGATGTCAAGGTATTCGGGATCTCATACATATTGATGTATGTAAATCATCTATATCATAGTGAGCATCATGGATATATGATATCTATTGATGATTATGTATGATATGAGATTTCTTCTCTTCACTTGAGAAACCTTTGAAATGTTCAAAGATTTCACAATTTTGGTTTAGAACCAAAAGTTTGAAGGAAGATGAAATGAATTTGATCTAACCTAGGTAGCTTTTACCTGTTAGATAAAATTCAAAGAATATTTTATGAAGATATGAATATCATTTCTATCTCAATCCTTGTAACACACCTAAACTCAATGGAGTTGTAGGGAGATACAATTGGATCATGTGTGACATGTTTTGATCAATGATGAATTTTAGCATAATTATCCCTTAGTTTCCAGTTATATATGTGTAGTAGAGACTCCAATATATATCCTTAATAAGGTTCCATGCATGTAAGCTGGAATCTAACACCTGAGAGTGCTACTTCATTAGGATAATAAAGGATGGTATTGGATACCTACTTTATAACCCTGAGATTCTTAAAAGATCTCATCTCTAAAAATGTGATTCTTAGAGGATGAATATCTTGAGAATCAAGATAAAAATGAAATGTAGGAACTCGTTTGATCTTGAGAAGATAATGAGGTTCCTGAAATCGGAAACTGAAAGGACAATTAAAGATGAAGCACTAATACCTCTTCAAATGAGTTTGAGGATGTATTCCATGTGTAAGTTAAGTCTGACATTGATCGGACTTCATGTGATGAAGCTCCTAAGTATCATGACATTGAAAGATGGATATTAGCAATAAAGTCTAAAGTAGACTTCATATACAAGTGTTGTTTATGGACCTTCGAGGATCCACCTATAAGGGTAAGACCCGTTAAGGTGTAAATGGATCTTCAAGAGAAGAGGGAACCTGATGAGAAGGTAGAGACCTTCAAAGCACGGTTCATAGCCATTAGCTACACACCGGAAGAGAAGACATTGCTTGCAATGAGACTTGCTCTTCGGTGACCATGCTTAAAATCATCAGAATATTGCTAACATTAGCTACACAACTTGATTATTTCATCTTCAAGATGTAAGTCAAGATTGCATTCCTCTAAGAATACCTCTTTGAAGATGTTCACATGAAGTAGCCCCAGGGCTTCATGGTTGAGAAAAGCAAGGTGTGCAAGCTGAAGACTCCATCTATGGACTCATATAAGCTTCTTGTTGTTGGAACATAAGATTTGATGAAATTATAAATGTTATGATTTCAGATAGAATCTTGATGAACCATATGAAGCTTAGTGGGAGTGTTATTTGTGTTCATCGTGTAAAATGTAGAGAGTATCTTAATCATTTGGAATGATATAAGGATGATAATAAGTGTTTTATGATCTGGCTATTCCATACCTTGAGATATGATATCAAAGATGCCTCTTGGATCTTAGTTCTGAAGGTGTTCAAAAGCAAAGAAAAGAGGGTATTGGGACTGTCACATTTGGTAATCCACGTTGGTAATCCACGTGAGTGAGAATTATTATAGCGTATCAGTGCGGACGTGGGGAGCGAATGGGGCCACCGTATCCGCAGGCGCCCGCCCTCGAGAAAGGCGTGGGTGGTCCTCCGCCGTGTCCCCAACCATACGCCTCGCGCCAGAGACGTTGCAGGCCTGGGCCCCACGTCTCTCTCTAGAGTCATCTTCCTCTCTCTCTCTCTCTCTTATTATTCTGCCATGTGCGCAAGATCGTTTTTTCCTTTTTTTCTTTGCATTTACGTGGGCATCTGCAAATGTCCTTAAGTTCTACAATACAATATTAGATATGCTCGTCTATTGTTTAATATCGGATGTGCTTCTTTCCTTAAGATAATGCAAAGGGTATAAAGTATATTATAAAAGGACAAAATTTTGAATTTTTATAAGAAGTGACATAACTAATATTACGAAGAAAAAAATGGAGAGCATAACCGATACTGCAAAAATTAAGAAGAGCACATGTGATAAAAAAACTCTTGTTTTTTTCTATAGATGACGAATTTTTTTATTTTAAATTTGGGGTTAAAGTGAATGAATTTTTATATTGATACTAGTAGGAGCTTACAATATAGATGATTTATGATTTAATTGTTCTTGGATTGTTGCACTACAACAAAAAGTTCATACAACAACGAATAATTTATGAAGGTGGTAAGGAATAAATCGCCACTATACTATTTCATGATAAATAAATTATTCATTGTTACAAAATATTGTTATGTAAACCGTTGTTAAGAACATAATAACAACTAATTATTAATTGCTAAATTGAAATGATAGCGAATGGTATTCATCACAAAATTGAAACAACAACAAATAGTATTCCTCATTAACCTAAAATGATACAAAATATTATTGGTTGCTAAATTGAAATGGCAATAAATAATATTCTTTGCTAAATTGAAATGACAACAAACAGTATTCATCACTAAATTGAAATGACAACGAATTTATATTCATTGTTAAATTAGAATAGAAAACAAAAAATATTCATTGATGATTTAAAATCATTGCTATGTTCTCCACTGCAAGCTAAATATATTAAGTAAAGAAATAAAACACTTCATTACATTAAATATTCACAAAATATCAAAAACTTTTGAACAAATTTAATACAATTGAATACGAAGATAAAAGAACACTATGCTTCCTTAGCATTTCTTGTGAATACTGTTTTTATCATCTAGAGTAGAATATGCTAGTGTAGGCATATATGTCATATAGTTTCAGATCTTGCCTTCTTGAATGTAGAATTAAATAGCATATCATATCAATGCATGAGAAAAAAATGTTTACATCAAGTATGGTGTATACTCGATATGGTTGCTGCATTGTCTTATCTATTGCAATAGCATTAAGGTATAATAGAGTGGTATTCACTTTAGAGATTTAATTCCTAAAGACATAGGAGTCACAACAGATTAATTTTCTAATAAGTAAGAAGCAAGGGAATGTGATGTAGATAGATCTCATGCATACTACAAGTAGTCAACAATTAAAGTAGTATGCAAAATGCACATCTTTTCATGAGATCAGGTGTACAAAAGCTAGAAATAGTGTAAATATAGTAAAATAATGTGAAAGAATGGCATCTCCTTGTTACACACAAAAGCAAAAGGATATTCAGTATATGTAAGTAATAAACCATTTATGATAGGCAGATAGACATTTACCTCTTCTATTTGACCAAGTCGGGAACGTGTCTCTTTATAAGTTAGTAGAAAACCAACTATAACATGCCACAACACAAATATTATGGTCTTTGAATACCAAATCGTGTTGCAAAAATGACGAAATCATGTAGCAAAGAATGTTGAGATTGCATTCATATAAGATGGAGGCATAAAAAAGTATAATTGTGATATGATGATATATATGCAATTTATTTTCAGCAAAAAAATAAAGTATTGTGCTTGAGAGAAGCACCCATTTATATATACCTACTCTCCAATCAACCAGATAGTAGAAAGCATCATTTTGTCCCATGAAAGTTCAACATCTATTTAACACTTAAGAAGGATATTTAATTACATTAACATGTTGGTCATGCCATAAGATTAAATATTCAAATCCAAGTCAGGTATGCCAACTTTAACAGATGTCACAATGCAACATCATTGAGTTCGAATACAAAGTCATGTCTGAGAACGACGAGATCCTATATGAAAGAGTGTTATGATGTGGAGAAATAAAAAAAACATAATTAAGATATGAGAATAGTTATGCAAAAAAATCAACAAATAAGCATGAAGTATTTAGCGTAGGAGAAACTATTATGCACATTTTCAGCAAAGAAACATGAGTATTTCGCATAGGAGAAACATCCATTCATATGTTCTAATTATCCACCCTGTAGAAAAGTAGGAATACTCATTTTCTAAATCCATGAGTTCAACAACTATTTGAAAGATATACATGAAACAGAACCACATTAATACGTCAATCCTACTACAATATTAAATATTTAAATTCATATATTGTTTATAGTGGAAAGAAAAATATAGTAAGGAATGTGGCGCCTTCTGAAGAAGGTGAAGGAATTTCCTAGAATCTCCCAAGCAACTGGATATTCATATCCTACAGTGGTTCAGATATCAAGTTAATAAACCACAACAGTGTAATTGAATAAGATTTTAGCAATAAAACTTTTTAAACCATGAGATCTAGAATAATATATTGGATTCTAATAATGTATAGAACACAAGTATAAACCAACCAATATGATAAAATAAAACTTCAATCAAACCCATTATGCATCTTTAGATCATCTTAGATAACATAAAAATTGAACAAGACACTACCCATGATCTAAATATAAAAGTTATCACAGCTTTTGATAAACTAAGTAATCATAAATAATCGAGTTTCAAATGAATTGGACGAATACATGTACGAAGTTAAGCTGCAAAAGTTTATGGATAAACAAATAAAAGCATTGAAATTAGAAGCAACAACTTTCTACATGCCGAGTCAACATTCTAGCATGAAATTTTAACACACATAGTAGAGTGAGGCAAGCTCTAGGTCAAAATGATAATGATTATGAAGTGTGGTCATTTTGAGCTCAGTGGAGTTGGCTAAAAAAAGCTTAACAAGATCAACTAATCTCACAAGATCCTAAAAAAGTGAGCTCAAACTAATAAGAAAGTTCTTAGCAATACGTAGTTCCACCCATCAAATGAAGAAGAATGATAGCATAACTGAAGTGCAAAGGTAACATGCTCATACTCCTTGCAATTTTGAGAGATGGTTACATGGATTTGATAAATTAACCAAGCCCAAAGTTCTAATTTTCAATTTGAAACGCAAATTAACTTTTTTATTCCAATCAAATAACACAATAATAAAGCAATTAGAAGATAAAAACTTACTAAGTGCTAATTATCTGGTTAAGATTTTCCTTTTCTTACATGAAAGTAAGAGAGAATATATTTAACTAGGACATTTAGTAGTCAATAGACATCTTCCAAATCTATTATGCAATACCTTCCCTTTGCAAATATTTTTATTAATGCATTAGCCTAAAATCAAAGGTTAATTGTAATTGACTATCGGAGCACAAATAACTCAAGATAATTAGTTTCAATGCATAAATCAATACTTATGACTCGAGGCTATTAGATATGTTCCCCTCCTTGTGGGAATCTAGTCCATATATATAAGATATTGGTAGCATTACTTGGAAAAGAGAAAATTAATTACTAATTGGAGGAGGAGATAAATTACCTTTTAGGATTAGTAGTCATCTTTTCCTAATCCTTTGGAAGTAGGAGTTCATGTTTCCTTGTATGCTCATCTCCATGGAGTATAAATAGAGGGTACGAAGTGCACACCATGATCATCTCAACACAAAGCTATCCTAACACAATAAAGAAATAAGAAAGAGAGGGAGAAGAAAGAAGTTTGTGGTTGTTGCAAAGTTTGATGTGATTAATCTTTGAAGCGGTTCTTCTCCAGCATTCTTCCCTACAGTCTGGTGACAGATTCATCGATTTGGTGATTTTTCTCCTCTCTATTATTCTCTATTATTTGATGATTTGTAGCATTGTATAGAGGGCCGATCTTTTATAAGCCCCTCACAGGAGATTATTCTAATTATAGTGCTTGATTTTGAGTTGCAATCAACCCTGTGATTTTTTCCCTCACATAAAGGGTTTTCTATGTTAAAAATTCTTTGTGAATCTATGGTTGATTTTCCTTGGTTGAAATTTTATTCCATATTTGTTGATATACCTTGTAGGATCTTCTTATCAACTTTGATAATTATTCCGCGATTCGATCTGTATCGCAATCTGTTCACAACAAGTGGTATCAAGGTAAGGTTTAATGGCAGATTACAAGATGGAATTTGATTTGAGTAGGATGATTAGTTTTAATGGGACTAATTACAATTTGTGAAAGAACAAGATGAATGATCTTTTATATGTGAAGGTTATGCACCTTCTGGTGTTCTCCACGCAGAAGCCCGAAACCCAAACTGATGAGAATGGGAATTTGAACTTGAGCAAGTTTGTATCTTCATAAGACAATTTATTGATGAGAAAGTCTACAATCATATCTAAGATGAAAGTCACGCTAGAAACTTGTCATTGAAGTTGAAAAATCTTTATACCTCTAAGACGGAAAATAAGAAATTATTTATTCTCAAGAGATTGGTGAACTTGATGTTCAAGGAGGGTAGCTCTGTGCTAGATTTTCTGAATGAATTTCAAGAATTACAAGTCAGTTGACGAGCATGGGAATAAATTTTCAAAATGAAATTTGGGACTATTATTACTTGCCACTCTATAAAATTCTTGGAGGACTTTCATAGTCTCACTTACTAACTCAGCGGCTAATGGGGTTGTTTCTTTGGAGGCTGTCAAATCTAGAATTCTCAATGAGGAGATACGAAGAAAAACTCAAGGAAGCTCTTCACAATCAGAAGTTCTTGTCACAGAGAATAAGAGGAGGAGCAGGATCAAGACTTATATGGGTAGAGATAATACCAGGAGCAATTCCAGATCCAGATATCGGAATATGAAGTACCACTATTGTAAGAAGAAAGGACACATCAAGAAGTACTGCTTCCAATTCAGTAGAGATAATAAGAATGGTGGTGACAAGAAAGAGAAAAAGAATGAACAAGTTGTTGCAGCTGCACAATATGAGCTCCTCATTGTCTGTGATGAGGAGATGGTAAATGCCACACATGATGATACTTCTTGGCTTGTTGACAGTGGTTCTGCTTTACATGTTACACCTTTGAGAGAGTTTTTCTCTTCATATACAGCTAGTGATATTGAGACATTGAAGATGGGGAATGGTTCTTTATCCCCTGTTGTTGGCATTGGCAATATTGCTTTGGAGAATGTTAATGGAGCATTGTTGATGCTCAAAGATGTGATACATGCACCAGACATGCACTTAAATTTTATTTCTAGAGGAAAGGTTGATGATGAAGGATAGAAACAATCTTTACATCATGAATGCATCCATTTCCCATGACTTTGCAAATGTGACTAGAGATGCAAAATCCAATGAGTTGTGGCATCGACGATGGGGACATATGATCTAGAAGGGGTTGCAGATTTTGATGAGGAAGAATCATATGTCAAGAAAGATAAGTTGGAGAGATGCACACACTGCTTGGATGGGAAGGAGACGAGAGTGTCCTTCAAGATCCATCCACCTTCTAGGAAGATGCAACCATTAGGCTTATTCAGACAGATGTTGTGTGGTCCGTTGAAAGTAAGTTCTCTTGGTGGTGCACTTTATTTTGTTACATTCATTGATGTTTTCTCCAAAAAAATTGGGTCTACACCTTGAAGAGAAATGATCAAGTTCTTTGTGTTTTAAAGACTTCCATGCACTAGTGGAGCAACAATCTGGGAAGAAACTTAAGTGCATCCACGGTGACAAATGGTGGTGAGTATATTGTGTCATTTGATAAGTATTGCAGATGTCATAGTACCAGGCACCATAAAACTCCACCCAAGATGCCATTGTTGAATAGTGTATAGAAGAGAGAATGAATAGGACCTTGAGGAGAGAGTCAGATGTTTCCTTTTTGAAGCTAAGTTGTCCAACACTTTTTGGTGTGAAGCACTTTATATTATTGTTCATGTTATTAATCTATCTCCACATGTACCTTTGGATGGAGATGTTCTTGACAGGGTTTGGCATGGAAATAATGTCTCCTATAATCATTTACGGGTCTTTGTATGTCGTGCTTTTGTCTATGTCTCTAAGGATGAACTGTCCAAGTTGGATGCAAAGATGAATTTGTACATTTTCTTGGGATAGGGTCAAGATTATTTTGATTATAAGTTATATGATCCACTTGAGAAGAAGCTGGTGAGGAGCAGAGATGTGATCTTCACTAAAGATCAAACCATTGAGCACATCCAGAAGGTTGCTAAGGACTCTCCTTCGAGCAGCTATTAGCCAGATGATGTGGAACCAAACCCTTTATAGAGATCTCCACATGTGGTGCCAAATGATGCATATGAACCAGTGCTAGATGCAGAAGATGAGGAGGATGTACCACATATTTCCACTCCTAATGGTGATGATACATATAACAGTGGTGATGATGGTGGGCATGATGATGAGAGATCTTCTTCTTCTGAGGCTCTCCCACCACAGAGACCTGTGAGTGCGGGAAACCTTCCACTAGATATTCTGCACATGATTTTGTTTTATTGACAGACAGTGGCGAGTCTGAATGCTGTGAAGAAACCTTACATGCAAACAAGGATTTTTGAAGATATGAAAGAGTAAATGGAGTCCCTTTATGTCAATCATATCTTTGAACTTGTCAAGTTTCCCAAAAGCAAGCAGACATTAAGAAATAAGTGGATTTATAGGGCGAAACATGATGAATATTCTACAAATCCGAGGTACAAAGCTAGGTTAGTTGTGAAAGGTTTTAACCAAAGGAAGGTAGTTGACTTTGAGGATATCTTTTCTCCTATGGTGAAGATATCTTATATCAGGATGGTTCCCAGCTTAGTAGTTGGTATTGACCTGGAGGTTGAACAAATGGATGTGAAGACAACTTTCCTCCACTGTGACCTTGGGGAGGAACTCTACATGTCGCAATATGAGGGCTTTATAGTTAAAGGCAAAGAAGACTATGTTTGCAGATTGAAGAAGAGCCTATATGGATTGAAGCAAGCGCCCAGACAGTGGCACAAGAAGTTTGACTCGTTCATGGGGGAGCATGGTTACTCCAAAACCACTTCAGACAATTGTGTTCGTGAAGAAATTCTCATGTAATGATTTCATCATTTTGTTGCTTTATGTTGACGCTGCTGATTATAGGTACAATGGAGAGAAAATTTCTGGCTTAAAGAAGGAGTTGAGCAAGTACTTTTCTATGAAGGACTTGAGGCATGCAAGTCAGATAGTGGACATAAATATCACTCGAGACAAGGGAGCAAGGAAACTTCAGCATTCACAATAGAAGTACATTGAGAAGGTACTTCAAAGATTTCATATGAAGAAGGCAAAGCCAGCTACACCCCTCTTGGAGCGCATTTCAAGTTAAGTTCTAAAGATACACACAAAACAATGCAGAGAAGAAAGATATGGAAAAAGCTCCCCATGCATCAGCCATAGGCTGTCTCATGTATGCCATGGTTGTACGAGGCCATATATTGTTCATGCAGTTGGAGTTGTTAGTAGGTTCATCTCAAATTCAATAAAACAACATTGGGAAGCAGTTAAATGGATCTTGAGATATCTTTGAGGTACTAACAGTTACTCTCTTTGCTTTGAAGCAGAGAAACTTATTCTTATTGGATACACAGAATGAGACATGGCAGGAGACTTTTATGGGAGAATATCAATATCAGATTACATGATGTCCTTTGCAGGTGGTACAGTTTCTTGGCAGTCTCGTCTCTAGAAGTGTGTTGCTTTATCCATTATAGAGGATGAGTTCATTGAAGCTACAGAGGCGCACAAGCAGTTGTTGTGGATGAAGAAGTCCGTGCAGGAACTTGATTTTCATCAGGACAAGTACATGCTTTACTGTGGCAGTCAAAGTGCTATTCACCTTGGTAAGAATTCTACATTCCAAGCAAGATCGAAGCATAGCGATGTCAGATATCATTGGATACGTGATGTTTAGAATCGAAGCAGCTTGTACTTGATAAAATCCACACAGATGATAATGGCGCTGATATGATGACACAGACTTTGCCGCTCGGAAAGTTCGAGAGATGTTGTTCCCTCGTAGGTTTGAAGCAGTTCCATATCGTCAGTGAGAGGGGAGATTTATTGGATAGGTTCCACTCCTTGTGAGAACATAGTCCATATATATAGGATATCAGTAGTCCTATTTGGAAAAGGAAAAATCAATTACTAATTGGAGTAGGATGTCAATTACCTTTTAGGATTAGGAGTCATCTTTTCCTAATCCTATTGGAAGTGGGAATTCATGTTTCCTTATTTGCTCATCTTCATGGAGTATAAATAGAAGATATGGGATGTACATCATGATCATCCCAATACAAGTACTCCTAGTACAAGAACGAAATAAGAAAGATAGTGAGAAGAAAGAAGGTTCATGGTTGCCGCAAAGTTTGGAGGGAGTAATCTTTGGAGCTGTTCTTCTCCAACATTCTTCCCTATAGTTGGGTGAGAGATTCATCGATTTGGTGATATTTCTCCTCTATATTATTCTCCATTGCTTAGTGATTTGTAGCATTGTATAGAGGATCGATCTTTTGTAAACCCTTCATGGAATGATTATAGTGCTTAGTTTTGGGTTGCGATCAACCTCGTGATTTTTTCCCTCACATTGAAGGTTTTCTACGTTAAACATTCTCCATGCATTTTTTGTTGAAATTTTCTTCCATAGTTGTTGATATACCGTGCATGATCCGATTATCAACTTTGATAATTTTTCTGTGATTCGATCTATACGGGGAATGAGTTCCCGACAAAGGCCTCTAAGTACAATTAGATTTTCATCTATAGTTTGTAGTCTTCAAATACTCCAACATGAAACAAGACAATACCATGTTAAGATGTATAGAAAACATCACATGGAGCAAAATAACAACATGGAAAAAACAACAAATATAAGAGAAGCATCATTTATAGGTGTGAGACAACAACATAAAAAAGCATTACACCATTTGTTGCTTCTACATGAGTTGAATGGTGATCACGACTTCTCTCAAAACCAAATAAATCACTATCTTGTGTTATTGTTCTACTTGGTAAATATGTAATCATATTTTTTTTATTTTATAAATGATCAATGAAATTATAAATGGCTAGAAAATATATGTTGTTAATAAAAAATGCAAAAATATAATACCTCTCTCACTATCCCCGTGTTCAAGCCTTCGAACATCTATCTTGTGTTCCACACATAGTCCAGCTCCTCCAAGCTCTGTCATCGGGTCATCACCGTATGCGAACCTACCATTTGGTGAGCAACAACATATATCATAAAGTTTACTTTCATATTTTTCCAATAATTAGCATTGTGCTTAATGTGTACATAAAGATGTCACGCAAGAAAACAAAATAATCATTGGTAAATGACTAATGTTTACATATAATGATTTATTGTTTAAAATCACTATGCGTTGCAAAGAATATTCTTTGCTAAAATGGAAAGAGAACAATGGAATGTAAAATTCTGAGGATTTACAAGTGATGTTGTTAATTAAATTCTATTTCATCTTTAAGAACATCGTGAAATATATAACAATGAAATTAACTAGCAATTTGATTTCTCCCAAAATCCAAAATTTGCTATTGTTCTCAAGCATACAAATCCAATCAATTTTGCTTTCAATGCATCAGTTAACCATGTCTCAACAATTAAGCTGTGCACACTCTACCAATAAGCGATCAAATTTCCCGCCATTATACTTGATTCAAATGATTTATTATAATAGATATTCATCACTTCATAGGCGGGGTAGAAGGGAAAAAGCTAAGAAGAACCTCGTCCGAAGCCGCAATGGCCTACCGGAGTGAAGTGAGAGGGGCTATTTATCCTAATATCAGCTAAGCCTTTTGGAAATCCCCTAGGGGATAGAACAAGAATCG
The DNA here is from genome assembly GCA_037367405.1 of Ottelia alismoides. NCBI lineage: Eukaryota > Viridiplantae > Streptophyta > Magnoliopsida > Alismatales > Hydrocharitaceae > Ottelia > Ottelia alismoides. Next base: position 137,135 of record JAZKJV010003118.1, on the reverse strand, counting down.
AAGCTGACTCAAACAACAAGCAACATAGCAATAATTTTTCCTCTACCTTAACTTCATGCCCGAGAGTTCAGCTGTTGAGTTCATAAATGGAAGAGATCTTCCGAAATGCCGAGGGAACTTCTCATTTGTTAGCGTAAGGATAAACGAATCGATAGATATATTGAAATAGCTATAAGAAGGCAACAAATAAAGCAAGCAAATGATGCATAATCATGATAAAATAAAACATGTTTGAATCATTAAGTACCTACGGTACTGATTTGACATTACATTTCAAAGTTCATGTTTGAAGACTGGGTTTTTTTTAGAACTCGTGCTGAAGCAATATTGCAAGTTTAGGCATATTTAGTGTGCAATGAATGAATTAGTAAAACTAATGAAGTGATGCATATCTTTTATCGTGATTCAGGGATTAGTGTCTAAATATTTCCACAAATTCCTACTCATATTTTTTTGCATCATGATTGATCACAACACATCTCATCACATAAAACAATACCTTAGATTGATGAAACAATATACCTTAGATTCATCATGATGTCCCAAGATAAATCCATACCTTAGATTCATGTGTTGCACATTCTCTAGTGTCATTTGAAAATTGAGTCCCATCAACGAAAGGTTCTTTTACAAGTTCCTCCTTTAACGTTCCTGGTCTACTTTACAATTCTGAATACATTATAGCTCTGATATGAGAAAAAACTAATCCCCAAATGAAATTTTATTAGCTTGATAAATTTACACTACATTGATGGGATGTTCTCAATTAATGGTTGCTTTGTGCCACTAAAAAATGAGTTACAGAATTTAAATATCCAATACAAAAATCCAAACAAGTACTTATCACGGAGATGGAAATTCATAACGTGGGAATCACATTTAAAATGCATTGCTTATGACAACAGTATTCACAACCAAGACCACATATTATAAAATACGATGAGGGATCTAATGATTTCAATCAAAATCTTAAGGTTGCTGTAGATGTATGCTCCTTTTTTAGATCCTTAGTTTTATTGTTTAAAGTCTATCTGAAAACCAGAAAATACTTGTTTCCTCCCAAAGATGTTGTGTCCATGAGACCACACATCTGAGTGAATCAACTGCAGAAGGTCTTCCTTCACCTTTGATCTGGTCTTGAAAGGTGCATTGTTGTTCTTTCCAATTTCACATGAATCACAAGGTAATAGGTTATGTCAGTGTGACATGGTATCAACTCCTTCTTGCTCAAATGTTGTAAGACCTTTAGGCTCATGTGTCCAAGCCGATGATGCTAGAGATCGGGCGTGTCAACCTCGCTAGCATGTAGGCTGCCAACCATTACCTTCACCCGAGTCTTGTACATCGTGCAACACAACCTGCCTCTGGCCATGATAAGAGAGATCTTGCTATCTTACATATGTTGTTGCCAAACTTCATATGGTAGCCCTCCTTATCCAGTTGAGAACCGGATATGAGGTAAGCCACAGGTCAGGAACGTGCCTAACATCCTGTAGAATCATTGCACATCCAATCTCAGTCTGAACTGAGATGGTGCCTATGCCAACGATCTTGGAGTAACTGTTGTTACCCGTCTCGACTCTCCAAAATATCTCTTTGTATAGGAATTGAAGAACTCCATGTACGGAGTTACATGGTAGGAGGTGGTTGTATCGATGGCCCACACAGAGTCATCTCCTGCATGTAGACACTGCTCCTGAATACTGAGAACCAACCGATCCTCATCGCCATTAGCCACTGCTGCAACAATGTTCACATCTTCATCTTTCTTCTAATTCTTTTTTGATTCCTTTTGCTCTCTTTTCCAGACTCTATGATCTTTCTTCCAATGACCAGGCTTGTTGCACTGATGGTACTTTCCTCTGTCCTTGGACTTCTCCATGTATTTCTATCTCTCTTGTGATTTTCCCTTATTGTTGGATCTGCTTCTTCTTTCAAATATGTACACATGTAAAGAAGAGGACTCTCCGGATGATCGTAGTCTAATTTCTTCATTTAGAAATTTGCTCATGACCATAGGTATGGTCAGCTTGTTGTCAGTACCGGAGTTGCTCACGGTAATCACCAGAGTAGAAGAAGCACATGCAATTCATCATCTAGTACCATGTTCATGGTACTCAGTTGATTTATGGGACTTGAAACTCATTCAAGTGCTCAACAACTTTCATCATGTCTTTGTATTTTAGATTCACCAACTTCTGAATCAAGAACGCCTTGTTAGTGGTCATCTTCTGCTCATAGAGCTCTGCCAGTTTCTCCCATAGTTTCTTTGCATCTATCTCTTCTGCAACATGGTGGAATACTGATAAGTATAACCATTCATGGATGGTGCCAATTGATTTCATGTTCAGCTTTGTCTTGTCACCTGTGGACATGCCCTCGGGCTTGGCTATTTCTCCTTCCACCGGATCACAAAGTCCTTGCAATACAAGATGACCTCAATCTTGGCCTTCCATAAGTGCTCGTCAGCTTGATCATTGATCCTCTGTCATCCTTCATCATCTTGACAACAGGAGCTTTAATACCACTTGTTGGGAAATCGAGGGATTTCCTTAACCTGTCCTGTAAAGGATGACTAGCAGCGGAACATTTCCCACACAAGAACCAAGAAAAATAATCGTAACACAATAATCAAGCGATCATAGAGAGATGAGAAATTTTACATGGGAAAACCCTCTCCAATGTGATAGATTGGAAAAATCCACGGGTTACGATGATCTGCAACAAATCCAATAAGTCGGAAAAATAAGAGGGCACAACATCTTTTCAATTTTGTTGCCTAACAAAATCGAGGCTTGTTTACAAGAATAAAATCAGACAATTGTCACCTTGTACTTGGAGAACAAGATACCTATGCTTCTCCTTATCACAAGATGACCCTCCTTAAGAACTGATCTCGTCGGTGGTTGATCCTCGCGCCTCCGACGTAAGCTCTCCTCATGGATGCGACTTCTCTTTGTGCTCCTGTGAGGTAACTCTTCGCACCATGCGCAAGCTTTCTCCTCATGACTTTCATGGGCTACTTCTCTCCTTTCTTGGGAGAGAGATAACTAAGAGAGAAGAGAGGGAGAGATGTTTGAGTTGTGATGAGTTCGAAAGCCTTCAGGCTTGTTCTTTATATAACATCAATGCCTCCTCTCTCCAATCCTACTCCTATATGAAGTAGGAGTCCCCAAAGGGATAACCATTATTTTTCTTCCTTTTTTTAAATTATTGGAAACGGATAATGTTCCCAGGAAGAAGGAGATTACATCGGAAAGGGGCCTCGGTGCTTTCGGTGTGGGTGGCATGGGCACCGCATGGCTTCCTGTTCAGAGGATATCTGTTGCTTCACTTGTTGCAGTGTTGGACACCAAAGCTTCGACTGTAGAAAGGTTCGCCATGTGCCTCTTGAGAAGAACATTGATGTTCATGGGAAACAAGTGGCAGAACATCCAAGCACTCAACCGTTTGCACCGGAGAAAGGTTTGGCAAAGATCATTCTAGAGGCCATTCTTTTGCTGAAGTGGTGTTGGGGGACCTCGCATCCATCGGGTGAGGTTGACTTGTGATGTTTTGGTTGGCAAAACATATTCTACATCAAAGATGGCAGCGACCGAGCTCTCATAGATGCCCGGGGGAACTTTCAAGGGTGATGTCATCGGGTTGTCTTCGGGTATGGTTCGTGCTCGAGGTCTATCAACGGATGAAGTTGGTGAAATTCTATATGGAGGTGATGGTTTGAGATCATTGTGGAGGAGGTCATGGTTCACCAACGGGGAGTTATCTACGGTTACAAGGGTTACCTCTCCTCTCACGCTCAAAGAGGAGACTGAATGAGCTTTTTGCATGCGTTGGAGAGGACCTTGTCTTGCTCTTAGACTTCCTCCTTCTGGGTTCGGAACGGTGGTGGTGACTGTCGCGGTATGGATTAGAGGTTGCACTGTATTAATTGTGTCTTGGAGTGGGAAGTGGGAGCTTCGGGATTTCCGTCGAGGAAGTTTCTCCTCCTCCAACACTCCAAGCAACGGAGTTGCAACAGAGGGGTGGTGGGGTGTTGATTGGATGGAGCATCATCAATTCCGGGGTTGACGATCCAATCCTCAATTCAGTTTTTGGCATCATGTGCATCCCTTATGGATCTAAATCGTTGTCAAATCTTTGATTCGAATAGAACTGTTGATGGGGCTCAATTTCCCGTTGACCCAAAGTGGGAATTCCTTTCAGCTGGGACCAGCCAACTTGGGTCCTATTGATGACCCCCCCCTCAGATTTGCTTCCCCTTACCTCTCCTGCTACTCAAGCTACTCCGTCTGTTGGCGACATACTTCTCACAAACCTGACTTCGGATATGCCTCTATAGCCCTGTGTTTTCATTCATGGAGCCATTTTCGGTGAGGATGCTGATGTCACACCTCCTTCAGATCCTCTGTTTATGACCGTTCAGAGGGTCGTGTGCTACGAAGATGTTGTTGTCGCGCATCCACCCCTGATGACTTGCAATGATGTTGGAGTGTTGTCAGTCAACCTGCGATGTTTCTTGGTGCTGGAAATCTCCTCGTTTGCAAGAACAGAAACTATCTATTGTCCCATGTTGGGGAAGTGGAGGGAGTTTGTGATGAGAGAGGTGACTTGGGTTCTAAACCCATCATCAGTGACTATGTGAATGGGCACTATGTGGGAGATTATAGGCAACACCGCAAGAAGTGATACAGACCACAGAAGGAGTGATGCAGAAGAACTGAGAAGGGTGTTGTCAATGTTCCTTTGCTTTTAGCAGGGGGACAGAGAAGTTTAATTTGGCTAAGGTAGCAAGGGTGATCCCCATCGTCGAGAATGCCACGGGTTGCAAATGAAGATGACCTCCTGAAATGTATGGGATTTAGGGAACCCCAAGAAAAGAGGCTATGTGGGATCTCTTTTGAATGATTAGTTGAAGGATATCATTTTCCTTCAAGATACAAAGCTCAGTGATTGTCCAGGTTCATTGTGGAAGTCTCTCGGACTGAATCGTGCGAACAACTTCTCGGTGATAAATATAGTGTGCAGTGCAAGCAATATTGATGTGGCTTGGGATGGGGACCTGTTTGACTTTTTGTCAGAGAGAAGGGGCAGATTCGTGCTGACGATTGAGCTTCTCATGAAGTGTCTTGGCTCTAGGTTGGTGATTTTTTGTGTCTATAGGCCAATTGATCACTCGCTTCAGGGCAACCTATGGGATGAGCTACGGGAAGTGAAAGAAGCATTTCCTGATGTGGCTTGGATCATGGCTGGCGATTTTAACATCACTTTATTCATAACAGACAGACCAGGAATGCAGGGGGGACAATATCATGGCTCACAAGGTTTTTGTGGATTCGGTGGGAGATTTGTAGTTTGAGGTTCTGGATGTTGTTAATATTAGATACACTTGGAGCGAGTTTTGGTCCCGTTCAAGATTAGATCATTTTTTGGTCAACCCAGAGGTGGTGCAGTTGTTCCACATGTGTGGAGGTTCTTCTTGCTCGAGAACTAGACTAGACCATTCTCCCATTGTTTGGGACAATGGTAATGAGGTTATTCCACATACTTTTTTCAGATTTGAGAGGGCATGGTTGCTTGAAGACGGCTTCCGTGAGTTGATTTTTGGTCATTAGCAGTAAGTGGAAGGAGAGGGGTCATCTGTCTCGTGTCTATTGCAAAAGTTAGTCAGCTTGGGGAAGAGACTGTGCATGTTCAAGTAGGAGGCAAGAGATGCTAGGAGGGAATACAGAATGATGGCGTAGGAAGGGATTGCAAGACTAGATATGTTAGAGGAGTCCAGAGACCTGATGGATGAAGAGTTGAAAGAGAGAAGGGATTTCATGAGGGTTGTTGCTTTTGAAGATAAGAAGAAGGTGGTGGAATGGAAGCAGATATCAAGGCAGAGATGGATCAAGGAAGGAGATGTGAATACAAAGTTCTTTCACGCGATGGATAGTGGAAGGAGAAGAACAAAATATAAATGGGATATGATTGTTGGGGAGTCGAGACTGGAGGGTGAGAAGGAGATTGGGAGAGCGCTAGTGAATTATTTTCGTGAGCTCTTGAGAAGGGTGGTGCCAAGACCATGGAGGTGGGTGGGTGATGAATACCCATTCATCACTCTTTATTCTTATATTTTAGCTACAAAAAAACCTTTGCAAATACATGTATATTCATGTAAATACAAATAATTACTAATAGCATGCATTGTATAAAGTTTAATAATTAGCATGTTTTTGTGCAAAAATAAAAGAATAAAGAGACAAAAGAAAAGAGGGAAATATTTAGAATAAATATTGAGCAACCTAATCCCAAGGGAGGGCTCAGCATGGGCCTGACCGCATAAAAGCCAAAGTAGAGAGAGATAGGGGCTCATGTGTGTAAATATCCTTGTAAATACAATAAATCTATTTTCCTCCAAAAAAATAGAATAAAAGTGGCTCGTATATATTTGTATATATTAGTAAATACAAAATCAAAATAAAAATTGAAAAAAATCAAAAAAAAAACAAAAACACTCTACCTTGTGCATATTCATCATGTATATATTCCCCTATCTATATTTATTTCACCCTACAAAATAAATAAATTAAGTTCCACAAAATTTTGTACATATTCTATCCTTTATGTTGTAAATAAATAAAATAAAAACCATAAAAACAAAAACAAAATAAAAAGAATAAAATTAAAAACCAAAAATAACTTTGTAAATATACCATGTATATACATGTACATATCTATTTATTTCATCCTTGTTTATAAATAATAAAAATAAAATAAAAATACCTTTTTATTCCTAATTTTATGCTATAAATAAATAAAATATAAAATAGGGATAAAAATGTATAAAAATAACTAATTGAAAATCAAAAATCAAAACCCTATATTGTAGATATAACTATATATAGCTCTATTATGTAAATACCCTATTTTTATTTCAAAAAAATAATTAAAAATCGCAAAAAATAGAAAAAATTAAAACAAATATTTTTCATGTTTTAAGTTTTCTTCAATTCGGCCATTTCCTATTTTATTTCTAATTTCTAAATCATTTTGGCGTGGCTGATTCTCATTGGTCCACGGGGATGTTGACCGCCCGGTCAACTCCCCCTTGTGGACCACTTCCCACGGGTCGTGACGCCCGACCCGATTTCTCATATTTTTTGCGTCACGAACCGGCCTCCGTCTACCCAAACCCCGGGTCCCTCTCGTTCGTGCCAGATCTGACACCCTCGCCGGGATGCCCGCCTCGGGGTCCGCGCTCTGAGTTGCCCTACCCGATCGATTCTAGCCGGACCCCTGGCAGTATAAATCTCGAGATCCGCCTCTCATTAACGCATCTTTGGCTCCCCACCTTGCCTTCCCAGGACCTCCACTGCCATCCTCGAGGTGACAGCTCGCCGCTGGTTGTGTTGCAGAGAGGAGAGGGTGCCCGGACCTCAGATCCGGCGAGCTTGCGCCGCCGTGCTCCGCCCGAAGGAGGAGCTCGAGCCTCGGGCCTCGACGACCTGCGAGGCAAGGACCCAGAGCTCCCAGAGCTCACGCCCAGTCGATTCGTCCACCCAGGTAGCCTTAGTTCTTTCCCCTTTTCTTTGATTTTGATTTTGCCCCAAATCGCCCAGTCGCCTTCCACCTTCGATTCCGTCCACCTCCGCATTCGATTCGATCATCGGACCATTCCACCACGTTCGCCTTCTCCCCGTGCACGTTCTCCATCCCTCCATTCAACCCAGCTCGCACAGGAGCTGGGGTTTCGAGTTCCACCGCCGACACCTCGCCGGAGCTCGTCCGCCCCGCCGCACAGACCACTTCCACCCCCGCTGACAGGGTCGAGGCACTTTGCCCTCGACCCGCGAGTGTGTTGCGCCATCTTGCAGGTCCATTCGAGCCCATCTGAGGGCCCGACAATCCAGGTGCAACCGCTCGACCTCCACCGACCTCGCCTGAGCTCCCCCGAGCTCCGTCGAGTCATCGGAGGCTGCCATTCGACGCGGAAGGCCCGCACGTATCTTCTCCGATCTTCAGTGGCCCGCGAGGAGGACGTCAGAGCACACACGGGCCCGGCGAAGTTCGTCGGCATCCAGTTCGTCACCATCTTCCAGAGCCGTCCGATGCACCTCCAGCTCCAGTTCTGATCTCCACCGTTCATTTGAGGAGCCGTCAGCACCGTCGATCTGTGGAGGAGTGATCGTGACCGTTCGATCGTCGAGGTTTCACCCACAACGCGTGAGGACCGTCAGATCAGCCACGTGGTGATGCCGCAGCCGTTCGATTAGACCCGAGGGCTCTTTTGTTGAGGCGCCACTTCTCTCCACCGTCTGATCCACCACGTGGCAACCATCCGTCCCTCGCAATAATAAAGGGGTAATTTGCTCGTAGGCCCCCTTATTTATTTTATTTCGTAGGTAGTCCTGTAAATATAGTTGATAGTTGTTTTTATTGTGGTACTTTTGCATAAAAGACCTCGTACTTAGTTTATTTGCATGTATGCCCCTGCCTGTAGTGTATCACGTGCGTCGACACGTGTTTCTTTGGGTTATTTGCATGTTTAGCCTTGTAGTTTCAGGATGTTAATGAATGAATGAAACATTTTTATTAATTGCATATATGCCCCTGTACGTGGTTTTTTAGAGCATGTGCGTTTATTAGTGGGTATTTTACAGTAAGGCCCTCGGACTTTTGGTACCTGTTACCAATTAGTCCGAGAACCTTATTTTCATTGCAATTAGGTCCCTGTGTGCCCAAGACACGCGCCTCGCGCGTGACTTCTTGGAAATTCTACACCGGACCCCCTGGAACTCTTCTTATTTGCGTACAGGTCCCTGTGCACTATACCTTGGTTTTGATTTTTAATAAAATAGCAAACTAACTCCAAATTCAACGAAAATTGGACATATGGCTCCTGCCATGTTGTAAAATTTTCTAGAATTTTTGGGGACATTTTTGCTTTTATTTACTATTTTTAAAAATTCAAAAACACATTGTTTTGTTACTGTCTGAATTAAAAATTTACAAAAAAATATTTAAACTCCTCTAAAAATTACAAAAATAATAGTTAGTGTGTATTTTGCCTTGTTTGATTTTCTGACCAATTTTGGTCATTTTTCATTATGTAAAACCCATAAAAATTGTAAAACACTAAAAACCTCATAAAATTCTAATAATTCATTTAAAAATCCAAAATAATAATTTCAGTGCCTAAATTTTCCTTAGACTTTCTAGTTTTCAGGAAAATTACCTTCAGACCTTGATAGGGCCTTTATCTATTTTATATTGGCCCTCCAAGTCTGACTGGACAGCACCTTCGTTTTTATGTCTTGTTAGATTTTTAGAAAATTAAATAAAAATCAGAAAAATACCAAAAAATCACTAAAAACAGTAAAAAAGATAAAAAAACATAAAAATATTTTTATTTGAATTTTTGAGTGATTTTTGAGTGCCTTAATAATTGCTTGAAGTTGGTTTCTTTATTGCTTTCTTTATTTTCCTTATTAATTAAAAATCTAAAAAAATTTAAAAAACCCTAAAAATCCACCAAAAATACCTTGATTTTATTTTATTCTTTTTTTAGATTACTTAGTAGGCCGCAAGGCCATTACGTGCTCCTTGTGTTCGACCCTGGTCGCTATACCAGGTTAATCTAATAGTGAGACCGCTATTGTTGAGTTTTGACGATTTTATTCTTTTGATTGGTGGTCTATTTTTTCTCGATTGACTATGCTTGGTGACTTGGGTCGCAACGACCCTTGATTACCTTTTACCCGAGTGATCAGGCGTGTCATCAGAATGGCACCGTTGCCGGGGAGCACGGCTTAGTAGTAAGCTTTTTCCGCGGTTTTCTTTTTCGCGGGTTTCTGTATAGATTTTTGTATATATTATTTTTCTGACATTGTTTATATAAATAATCTGATCTAACGTTCTGTTTGTTTTCTTGCGAGGGCCCGAGGACTAAGGCGGCGACTTTCGAGGAGCCGACGCAACCGCGGCAATCGGAGGCGGCTCCCTTCTGCACGGAGCCGCAGGAGAGCGCAAGGAGGCAGTAGAGCGCGGGAGGAGTAGTTTAGACTTGGAATAGATTAGCTTTTATTTCCTGCTTATTTGAATTATTGTAATAATACATGTACACTCAGACAGAGACTTTCGGGGTTTGTTTCGTCGAGCACCGGTGTGCTCTGGGGACCCCTTAGTTAGTCGGACTTTTTGCGGCTTTTTTGCGGTTTTTCGTTTTTCCGCTGCCTTTTACGGTTTTACGTGGTTTTTCTCGAGCCCCTAGACTTAGGACTTTCTGCTTGACTGTGTCGTACTTAGTAGGATCCATACACTTAATTATCTGCCTGCACCTATAGTTCATTAATTGGACCTACTAATAAAACATTAATAAAAATAGCTGATTCATTTTCCTTCGAGCCTACGCGCCGCGAGCCTGCCCCGTCAAGCGCTACTTCTGAACTCGACCTGTCGAGAAGAGGAGGGGTGGGTCTAGACCGAACTCTCTGGAGCGAAGGCTGGTGACCAGCTAGATGGTTCTTTCGAGTAGAAGTTGCCTGCTTAGGACTCGGCTTTTCCCCCTGCACCATATAGGTAGTTTATTTTCTGTCTTTCAATTCTGCGCGGATCATATTGCATGTAGAGTGCTGGAGACAGGTACGCATTTCTGACTTTACATGCATCATTGATTTTATCGCACATCGGCTTTTTCGTCTTCTCCCCCCTATTTTGGACTTAATAAACAGGAGAACCGAAAAATTTGTTAGGCGTTTTTGCTTGTATTAAAAATATCTAAAAAAGAAAACAATAAAATTGAGACTGCTAAAACTATTGACCCTAAAAGACACTTGACATAAAAATTTGTCTTGGGGAGAGCAACCCCCTCATTGATTGGTTTGATTGTGCGAGAGAGTGACACGAACACTAGATAGAGCCCTCCGGTGCCATTCTGACTGATTACCGATTGTGGGACAGTCGGTTGGGAAGGTATCGGATATCCCAGCAGGTCACGTAATCGCTCTGATATTTTGATTGTTCACCAAAATAAAATTTGACAAGATAATTTGACCAAGCCTTCACGGTCTTCAGCTCGCGTTGTGTTGGTGAACTTGGGGGTTTGCTTGTGATCATAGTTTTTCCAGATCTCATCCGCCTTAATCGCCAGATCACGATGATGGGCAGGAGGTCTCTTAGGCAGCCTCTGGCTGCACCGCTTTTTAGCACTCCGGCCCATTCATCTAGGTCGGTTCGTGGGAGCTCAGACCCGACCTGTTCCCCCTCGACCACCCTTCTTCTTCTGATACCGAGATACCAGTGCCAGAGGAGAAATAGACAGATAATTTATCGGCACCTGAGTTTGGTTGTTTTGATTTTTCAGAGACTATGGCCGGCGCTAGCGATGATCGCTCCAGAGGTCCGCAGGAGGAGCACTTTGTTCTGGATCAGGGTGCGATCAACTCCACCCTGATCGCCTCCCTCGAGACCGTGCAGCAGCAGTTGTGGGATCAGGGAGCGTTCATGATAGAGATGAGGCGAGAGCTTGAGCAGTTGAGAGCCCACCATGAGAACTGCGGAGGAAGACCCGACGATGCGGCAGCTGCCGCAGCAGCAGGAGCAGGAGCAGGACCACTGAGATCGATGCGGGAAAACCACAATCCCAAATCGACTCTGACGCACCGTTGGGTGGTGATACCAACGATCGTGGGGGACTTCAAGTTCCCCCCGAACACTTTGCAGCTTCTACCCCGGTTCTATGGGTTGGCCACTGAGGAGCCTCATCTCCACCTTCAGGAGTTTGAGATGATTTGCGGTACTGTCCACGATCGTAAGGTGGACCAAGATACCATCAGGATGATTGCCTTCCCCTTCTCTTTGGCAGACAGAGCAACCACCTGGCTGAAACATCTGGGGAAGTTCGTCTACACTTGGGAGCAGCTCCTCGCCGAGTACTTGCACAAGTACTATCCATTCGGGCGGACCAATGCCGCGAGAGCCTTGATCAGCAACTTCTCCATGCTCCCCAACGAGCAGTTCCATGAAGCATGGGAGAGGTTCAGAGAGCTGACTGATAGATGCCCGCACCATGACATTTCCAAGCCGAACCTTGTTCAGAGCTTTTTCAGCGGGCTGACACCTGAGCTTCAGAGCTTGGTGAACGCTTCTTGTGGCGGGTCTTACTTCGCCAAGGATCACGACCAGGTCTGGGCCATCTACGAGGAGATGGCCGAGAACTACATGGTGATGTTCCAGACCCGGTTGTACACTCAGGGCAGACCCCAGCAGCCACAGACCGTGCAGTACCAGAGGATAGCACGGGTCGACGTCGATCCTTCCAGTTCATCTGCACTAGCAGCAGCACAGGCCGAGTCATCAGCCGCGGACATGGGGATCATCAGTGAGAAGCTGGACCGGATGGAGCTGATTGAGAAGAAGCAGTGCCAGGGCATCACTCAGATGGAGCAGATGGCACAGACTCTGAGCGACATGAAGACTCAGCTCTTGTGTCTCCAGGAGGCACAGACGGCTTCCCAGCCCCGTCTTCAGTCGCGAGGCGATCACGACAGCAGCCGCAGCTCGTCCCAGCGCTCCAGCTCACACCAGCAACCTAGACAGGTTCACCTTGTACAGGCGGAGCCGTACCAGCAGCCGCAGCCCACCTACCAGTCACCACCATCTCCAGACTTGCAAATGGTGGTATACTAGCCGGATCAGCCTCTGGCAGTACTCCCGCCAGCCCAGTACGATGCAGAGCCGTTGATGGATGTCAACGGGATTTGGTATGACCGCCCTCAGCCCGGTATCCGACGAGACCATCCCGGATTCCGGTGGGGGACCGGAGGTATCCATCCCCAACAGCAGCCGTCAGGACAGGGTGGCCAGTACAGCCATCAGAGAGAGCACCAGCCGCAGCAGCAGCCCCCAGTGTACCCATCACAGCAACAGCAGCAGTCATCCTATGGTCCTCTTCCCTACCAGGAGGGACAATCTTTGAGGCGAGATCAGCCTCACCACTAGCAGCAGTAGCAACATCACCCGTATCCCTCTCAGCAGCAGCAGCACCAGTTCCAGCAGCCTCACTACCAGAGAGGCTACCCGTCGGGCTCCCATGAGAGCCCCGCCTTGCATGACATAGCCCGCCTTCTCACTGATCAGCAGGCTACTTTTCGACGGGAGATGGACGAGTTCCGCCAGGAGATGTGGGACATCGTGAGAGGGAAGGCCGCCATCCCTGCCCAGATTGAGCCGAAACCCAACAGCCTGAAGCGGAAATCTGAGCAGGTAGCTTGTACTGAGTATACCACTCCTAGTGATGCATTTGGTGATATGACTGGATATCTGTTTGATACAGATTTTGTCACACTTAGGAGCGGTAGGATGCCAGCAGGCGGCGCCTCGTCTGAGCCACATCATGAGGGTCCACTCAGAGCGCCCGACGAGGAGGAGGAGAGCGGTACTGAGGCCGCTAGAGATGACAACGGTGGTACTGATGCCACCAAGGATGCTGACTCCACCGGCGGTGCTGAGGCCGCCGTTTCACCAGTTCGAGGAGGTGGTACTGAGGCCACCTATTTTGCCGAGCCAGAGCGCGGTACTGAGGCTGCGAGTCTTCCAGCCGATCCAACCGATGGTGGTACTGAGGCCACCCATACTGCTTGTAATTTTTCCTTCTTCTGCACCTGTATCTCAGAACATTTCTGTGAATAAAGGAAAGGGTTTATTTTCTTATGGTCCCACTGTGGTGCATGATGTATGTGTGGATCCGGTCGTCGAACCGCCTAGACCCTTTCCTAGTCCTTCATCTGAGAAGGACCCTGTGATCCCCTTCCCTAGAGCCCTTCGGATGGGGAAGGGGAAGAAAATAGGAAACCCCAAAAAGAGAGATCAGGAAGAGTTCAGCCAGCAGATGATAGATCATTTTCACATACAGCTGACTCTTTAGGAGGCTTTGTAGCATATCCCCCATCTTCAGCATTCACTTAGAGACAGAACCACAGGGAGAGGAGGGAACCACCATTCAGAGATCCATGTGCTGACGAAAGCCACGTGTTTCACAATCCAGAACCGTCTGCCGGCCAAGAGGCTAGATTCAGGAGCCCCATATGTCAGATGCCACATCAGAGAGCAGAGGTTCGACCGTACTCTATTAGATAGCGGATCGTCGATCAACCTCCTTCCGGCAGCTCTTCTTGACCGCTTCGAGTTGGGCACTCTTAGACAAAGCAGGACAGTCCTTCAGTTTGCTGATCGATCTATCAAGAGGCCGAAGGGGTTGTTGCGAGACGTTGTCGTCACGATTCAGGGCCTGCAATTCCCCGTGGACTTCGTAGTATTGGACATGGAGATCCCTGAGTCCGTGACCGATACCCCCATCATTCTCGGTCGTCCGTTCTTGGCCACAGCCAAGGCAATGACTGACCATGATAGCGGAAAGGTATACTTTCGCGTCGAGGGCGAAAGTGTACAAATAGAGACGGTCGAGGACAGTCGAGCAAGAGACAGATCATGCTCAGAGACGACGTCAGACACAGAGCAGCTGACAGAGGCAGGGCTAGACATCCACCAGGACTGTGATTTGTGATCACAGACGATGAGGCAGTTTGGGCAGACCCAATAGCACAGGCCATCCTCTCATTTTCAGATTCTGTTGATTCAGAGACGACAACAGAGGAGAGCTTGGAGAGCACATTCCTTGTCCAGGATACTTCAGAGGCAGCAGAACCGGTTCTCGACCGCGACACAGATTCTTATGATGATGGTGGTGTTGATGCCACCTTAGATGATACAGATCCCCTCGGAGTCAGAGTCTGATTGGGCAGATTGTGAGGATGACATGCCAGACCTGATTACCACTGAGCCTACAGCTGCGGAGGAGGTAGATGCCGAGCAGAGCAGAGACAGTTCAGTTGAGCAGCCTTCTCCAGATCCGGTTTGTGAGAGTACGTTCTCATTCTCCTGGGTAGATTTGGCCGCATACACTCAGATTCTTCAGAAGCCAGATTTTCCAGCACCAGTTTGTCCAGAGCTGAAGCCACTACCTGCGTCGTTGAAGTATAGGTTCCTTGCAGGTGAGCATGAGATGTACCCAGTCATTATCTCAGCGGATTTGACTAGAGAGCAAGAATCCCGTCTGATGGGGGTTCTTGAAAATAACCGCAAGGCGATAGGATGGAGCGTAGCAGATCTCCAGGGGAGTAGTCTGGCCCTGTGCTCCCACCATATCTATCTCGAGGATGAGGCAAAGCTGTCGCGTGAGTTCCAACGGTGACTGAACCAAATCTGAGAGAGGTTGTCATGAAGGAAATTTCGAAGTGGTGGAGCACCGATTTTATCTATCCCATCTCCTACTCCAAGTGGGTCAGCCCTTTGCATGTGGTGCCCAAGAAGACGGGCATTACTACAGTTATCAGCGAGTCTGGAGAGGAGATTGCTACACGAGTACCCACTTCTTGGCGGGTTTGTGTTGACTACAGGAGACTCAACCAGGCCACCAAGAAGGATCATTTCCCCCTGCCCTTTATTGATCAGATCATTGAGAGACTGGCAAGGAAGAGCCATTATTGTTTTCTGGATGGGTACTCGGGCTACAACCAGGTGGCCATCGCTCCTGAGGACCAGGGGAAGACCACCTTTACCTGTCCCTTCGGCACATACGCCTTCCGACGCAAGCCATTTGGGCTATGCAATGCCCCTGCGACTTTTCAGAGATGCATGTTGTCGATCTTTTCGGATATGGTAGGGGAGTGCTTGGAGGTCTTCATGGATGATTTCTCGGTTTACGGCGACAGATTCGACTCCTGTCTTGACTGCCTAGACCGAGTACTTCAGCGATGTATAGAGGTTTGCTTGGTTCTATCTTGGGAGAAGAGTCACTTTATGGTGACTCAAGGGACGATGCTTGGCCATATCATCTCCAACAGGGGCATGGAGGTTGATCCGGTCAAGGTTGATGTCATTAGAAAACTTGCACCGCCGTCCAATTTGCGGCAGTTACGGTCATTCCTGGGGCACGTCGGTTTCTATCGGCGATTCATTCGTGATTTCAGTAGGGTTTCCCGACCGTTGACTGATCTGCTGACGAAAGACACCGAGTTCCTTGTCGATGACAAGTGTCTTTCATTGTTTGAGACTCTCAAGCATTGTGTTGTTGAGGCTCCTGTCCTTCAGCCGCCAGACTGGTCTCTCCCATTCGAGATCATGACGGATGCCTCCGATTTTGCCGTGGGGGTTGTGCTAGGATAAAGGAGGGATGGAGTCCCTTTTGCTATCCACTACGCTAGCCGCACATTGGATTCCGCGCAGCGGAATTATACAGTCATAGAGAAGGAGATGCTAGCCGTAGTGTTCGCCCTAGATAAGTTCAGATCGTACATTATTGGATCTAGAGTGACCTTGTATACTGATCATACCGCCATCCGATACCTCATGGCAAATAAGGATGCCAAGGCCAGACTGACTAGATGGATCCTTCTACTCCAAGAGTTTGACATTGAGATCAAGGATAAGCCTGGAGTCAAGAATGTGGTGGCGGATCATCTCTCCCGTTTAGAGCAGCCTGAGGAGTCTGAGCATATTGATCCCATTTATGAGACCTTCCCAGATGAGGCGATCCTTGCTATCGCCTCACTCCCGTGGTATGCCGATATTGTGAACTTTCTTGTTGATAAGAAAGTCCCACAAGGTTGGCCCAGGTAGAAGCTTGAGACCTTCCTTGCGAAGGCCAAGTCCTACCAATGGGAGGATCCCATCCTTTACCACGAAGGAGGGGATAGCGTCTGGCGTAGGTGCATTCCTCAGGAGGAGCACCATAGCATCCTCACTTACTGCCACAAGCTTGAGGCAGGAGGACATCATTCTGGGAGGAGAACGGCACAGAAAGTGCTCCAATCCGGCTTGTGGTGGCCTACCCTCTTCAAGGACTCTGATGAGTTCGTGAAGAGGTGTACTGACTGTCAGAGGGTGGGCACTTGTGGACAGCGAGACATGGTGCCGATGCAGCCCATTCACTTATGTGAGGTTTTTGATGCATGGGGCATCGATTTCATGGGTCCATTCCCTAAGAGTCAGGGATTTGAGTACATTCTGTTGGCCGTGGACTATGTTAGTCGTTGGGTTGAGGCTATCCCCGCCCGAGCCGCTGATGCGAGGACAGTTTGCAGATTTTTGAGGAAGCATATCATCACGCGGTTCGGGGGTACCTCGAGTATTGATTCCAGATGGGGGGTCTCATTTTATCAATGACCAAGTGAAGGCCCTTGCTAGCGAGTTCGGCATAAACCATCGAGTTGCCACTCCATACCATCCACAAACGAATGGTCTAGCCGAGGTGTCGAACAGGGAGATCAAGACTATTTTGCAGAAAGTCATCCGCCCTGACCGAAAGGATTGGTCGCAGCTTTTGGACTCGGTCTTGTGGGCATATAGGACGTCTTTCAAGACACCATTGTGCACATCTCCCTTTCGCCTCGTTTATGGCAAGTCGTGCCATTTACCTGTTGAGTTGAGGCACAAGTCACTTTGGGCAGTCACAGATATTCTTTTAGATCCAGATAGTGTAGGAGACCAGAGGAGGGCAGAGTTAGCAACCCTGGAGGAGCTTCGTGATACCGCCTTCTCAAACAGCCTACAATATAAGGAGAGAGTGAAAGAGTGGCATGATTCTCATATCAGCCACAAGCATTTTGAGCCTGGACAGAGAGTATGTCTGTTTGATGCTAGGCTTCGTCTATTTCCAGGGAAGCTACAAAGCAAATGGAAGGGACCTTATCTTGTGAGAAAGTTACACGACAACGGGAGCATTGATATATCTGAGTTGTCTTCTGAGAGTACCTTTCGAGTGAACGTCCAGCGGCTCAAGCCATTTCTAGATCATGAGCCGCGGGTCGTTGATGTTGCCCCGATTCATTTTGCGTGAGATGTGGTCTTTTGACTCACATCTATTGCATCTCACGCCTGATTATTACTGTTCTTCCGACCTGTATAGATCCAGTTGTCTATATCACTCTATTCTTTAGTCCCATATTCCTTTTTCTCATCTTATGATTCGTTATACTTAGGGTGTACTTTACCCTAAGTATAGGGGGGATGTAGGACCTTCGGGTATTCTTTTTATCCTTTCTACCCCTGTTTTGCTGCCTATACTTAGGGATATTTCACCCTAAGTATGGGGGGGGCAGATTCTGTACATCCTTCACTCGGATTTCCCTTCATGCACAGCTTGCTATACTTAGGATTACTTGATCCTAAGTATAGGGGGAAAAGCCGAGACTCTCTTGATCTTCTATTCATTCTATTCTTTGATTCATCTCTGTATATAGCCATTCCTTTTCACGTCCCTATACTAAGCACGAGTTATGTCTTCTTCATCGCTCTTGATCACTCTGAGGACATCGTTCGAGCTAAGTATAGGGGGGTGTGTATATATTTCATATATACTTTAGCCATAACTCGTACTTTGTGTGAGTGTGTGAATAAATAAAAAATGGCTAAAACCCATAAAATTAAAAAAAATTTTCTCCCTTGTATATAAGATTCATTTTGCACATACATAGCTAGTGTACAAATTATTTTTGTAAAAATGTTTTCAAAAATCTTTTGTGTAAAGTTTGTGTAAATATTTTCATATCAAAATTATGTATATAATACAAAATTTTTCCAAAATGTTTTGAAAATCAAAAGTTTGCAAAAGACATTGTGTAAATGTTTGTAAATATTTTTTTGCAAAACTTGCATTCATGCATACATCCATGGTTTCAAAACATTTTGCAAAAATTTTGCACGATTGGAAATATTTGTAAATAGCATCTTTGTAAATAATTGTATAGTTTTTCCTGGATCATAGTTGACATTTAAACTAGCCTGGAATTAAATTGGGAAATGAAGCTTGATTAAGATCTTAATCCACCTAATTCTAAGAGGAACCTTATAGGGCTTAGGGTTAAGGCCTTTCAGGTCCATTGGGACTTAATTCTTTGAGTCCACTAGACTATGAGCATATGTCATCTTGATGAGCCTATGTAGAGCACTTAACAACACACGCATGACTCTTAGAGACAATGGCTTGACTTGCACCAGCACTTTACACATAGCTCTCCACGGATGAGGTGGTGAGGAGGCAGTTTCCTTTGGCTTGGGGTAGTATGTGAGGGTAGTACTTCTAGGCGGAACCTCTCTTCTTCTTCTAGTGAAGGAAGTGCGCCTCAACTTGGTCTTGGTGATGAAGGCTAAAGACAGAAGCCGTGGGTTGCAATAAAGCTTCAAAAGAGGGATAGTCTACTGGCTCAAGAGGAAAAACTCCTTGTATATATGCTGCACCATGTATATATGTTGTACAGTTGCACACAAAAAAATGTGAAAAAAAAAGAACTCCAAAAAAAAGTGGTGGGTCGGATTGAAAATTTAATAACCCCACCGGAGTGTATATAGTCAAATAAAGCAAAAGCTTATGATATCCATGTTACATCTCATGAAGCTTGCAGCGGGAGACTTAGCTACACTGGTTAGGCTCCCAGGGATACGTGGCTACACTGGTCATGGTCCATTCTTCATCTTCTTACCCCTCTTCTTGAGCTGGTTGCACTTGAACTTAGAAGGGAATACCCCGCTTCTCGAGGAAAGAGTTGCTAGACCGGGGCATTAGAGTTACCAGGTTGGGGGACGTTGTTTCTTTATTACTTCTGAGGTGAGGAGCTACATATCACTTACACTGCATGGAAAGATTCATGGCATTAGAGTTTGTGTATGTAGACTTGTTCTGATCTGGTTTATTGAGGAGTCTTGTCCATAGATTGGTGGAACTTAGAGGCTGTTGAGTTCTAAGCTTAAGTCCAAATAAGGTTCCGGCACATTAATAATCCAAAGATCTGATCGAGCTCCATATTTCAATTTAATGAAGGCGAGCTTAATAATCAGCCTTAATCCATGTATATTCTCCTCCTTTTCTTTTTCTTTTCCTTTTTCACTTCTTTTTCAAATAAGTGTTTGCTAAGGGATTAGCAAAGTTAAGTATAGGGGGCGATGAATACCCATTCATCACTCTTTATACTTATATTTTAGCTACAAAAAAACCTTTGCAAAAACATGTATATTCATGTAAATACAAATAATTACTAAAAGCATGCATTGTATAAAGTTTAATAATTAGCATGTTTTTGTGCAAAAATAAAAGAATAAAGAGACAAAAGAAAAAGAGGGAAATATTTAGAATAAATATTGAGCAACCTAATCCCAAGGGAGGGCTCAGCATGGGCCTGACCGCATAAAAGCCAAAGTAGAGAGAGATAGGGGCTCATGTGTATAAATATCCTTGTAAATACAATAAATCTATTTTCCTCCAAAAAATAGAATAAAAGTGGCTCGTATATATTAGTAAATATAAAATCAAAATAAAAATTGAAAAATCAAAAAGAAACAAAAACACTCTACCTTGTGCATATTCATCATGTATATATTCCCCTATCTATATTTATTTCACCCTATAAATAAATAAATTAAGTTCCACAAAATTTTGTACATATTCTATCCTTTATGTTGTAAATAAATAAAATAAAACCATAAAAACAAAAATAAAATAAAAAGAATAAAATTAAAAACAAAAAAATAACTTTGTAAATATACCATGTATATACATGTACATATCTATTTATTTTCTCCTTGTTTATAAATAATAAAAATAAAATAAAAATACCTTTTTATTCCTAATTTTATGCTATAAATAAATAAAATATAAAATAGGGATAAAAATGTATAAAAATAACTAATTGAAAATCAAAAATCAAAACCCTATATTGTAGATATACATATATATAGCTCTATTATGTAAATACCCTATTTTTATTTCAAAAAAATAATTAAAAATCACAAAAAAATAGAAAAAATTAAAACAAATATTTTTCATGTTTTAAGTTTTCTTTAATTCGGCCATTTCCTATTTTATTTCTAATTTCTAAATCATTTGACGTGGCTGATTCTCATTGGTCCATGGGGATGTTGACCGCCCGGTCAACTCCCCCCTGTGGACCACTTCCCACAGGTCGTGACGCCCGACCCGATTTCTCAGATTTTTCGTGTCACGACCCGACCTCCGTCTACCCAAACCCCGGGTCCCTCTCGTTTGTGCCAGATCCGACACCCTCGCCGGGATGCCCGCCTCGGGGTCCGCGCTCTGAGCTGCCCTACCCGATCGATTCTAGCCGGACCCTGACAGTATAAATCTCGAGCCCCGCCTCCCATTTCCGCATCTTTGGCTCCCCACCTTGCCTTCCCAGGACCTCCACTGCCATCCTCGAGGTGACAGCTTGCCGCTGGTTGTGTTGCAGAGAGGAGAGGGTGCCCGAACCTCAGATCCGGCGAGCTTGCGCTGCCGAGCCTCCGCCCGAAGGAGGATCTCGAGCCTCGGGCCTCGACGACCCGCGAGGCAAGGACCCAGAGCTCCCAGCACTCACTCCCAGTCGATTCGTCCACCCAGGTAGCCTTAGTTCTTTCCCCTTTTCATTGATTTTGATTTTGCCCCAAATCGCCCTGTCGCCTTCCACCTTCGATTTCGTCCACCTCCGCATTTGATTCGATCATCGGACCATTCCACCATGTTCGCCTTCTCCCCGTGCACGTTCTCCATCCCTCCATTCAACCCAGCTCGCACAGGAGTTGGGGTTTCGAGTTCCACCGCCGACACCTCGCCGGAGCTCGTCCGCCCCGCCGCACAGACCACTTCCACCCCCGCTGACAGGGTCGAGGCACTTTGCCCTCGACCCGCGAGTGTGTTGCGCCATCTTGCAGGTCCATTCGACGTCAGAGCACACACGGGCCCGACGAAGTTCGGTGGCATCCAGTTCGTCCACCATCTTCCAGAGCCGTCCGATGCACCTCCAGCTCCAGTTCTGATCTCCACCGTTCATTTGAGGAGCCGCCAGCACCGTCGATCTGTGGAGGAGTGATCGTGACCGTTCGATCGCCGAGGTTTCTCCTACAACGCGTGAGGACCGTCAGATCAGCCACGTGGTGACGCCGCAGCCGTTCGATTAGACCCGAGGGCTCTTTTGTTGAGGCGCCACTTCTCTCCACCGTCCGATCCACCACGTGGCAGCCATCCGTCCCTCGCATTAATAAAGGGGTAATTTGCTCGTAGCCCCCCTTGTTTATTTTATTTCGTAGGTAGTCCTGTAAATATAGTTGATAGTTGTTTTTATTGTGGTACTTTTGCATAGAAGACCTCGTACTTAGTTTATTTGCATGTATGCCCCTGCCTGTAGTGTACCACGTGCGTCGACACGTGTTTCTTTGGGTTATTTGCATGTTTAGCCTTGTAGTTTCAGGATGTTAATGAATGAATGAAACCTTTTTATTAATTGCATATATGCCCCTGTGCATGGTTTTTTAGAGCATGTGCGTTTATTAGTGGGTACTTTACAATAAGGCCCTCGGACTTTTAGTACATGTTACCAATTAGTCCGAGAACCTTATTTTCATTGCAATTAGGTCCCTGTGTGCCCAAGACACGCGCCTCGCGCGTGACTTCTTGGAAATTCTGCACCGGACCCCCTGGAACTCTTCTTATTTGCGTACAGGTCCCTATGCACTATACCTTGGTTTTGATTTTTAATAAAATAGCAAACTAACTCCAAATTCAACGAAAATTGGACACATGGCTCCTGCCATGTTGTAAAATTTTCTAGAATTTTTGGGGACATTTTTGTTTTTATTTACTATTTTTAAAAATTCAAAAACACATTGTTTTGTTACTGTCTGAATTAAAAATTTACAAAAAAAATACTAAAACTCCTCTAAAAATTACAAAAAAAATTATTTAGTGTATATTTTGTCTTGTTTGATTTTCTGACCAATTTTGGTTATTTTTCATTATATAAAACCCATAAAAATTGCAAAACCCTAAAAACCTCATAAAAATTCTAATAATTAATTAAAAATCCAAAATAATAATTGTAGTGCCTAAATTTTCCTTAGACTTTCTAGTTTTCAGGAAAATTACCTTCAGACCTTGATAGGGCCTTTATCTATTTTATATTGGCTCTCCAAGTCTGACTGGACAGCACCTTCATTTTTCTGTCTTGTTAGATTTTTAGAAAATTAAATATAAATCAGAAAAATACCAAAAATCACTAAAAACAGTAAAAAAGATAAAAAAACCATAAAAATATTTTATTTGAATTTTTGAGTGATTTTTGTGTGCCTTAATAATTGCTTGAAGTTGGTTTCTTCATTGCTTTCTTTATTTTCCTTATTAATTAATAATCTAAAAAAATTAAAAAACCCTAAAAATCCACCAAAAACACTTTGATTTTATTTATTCTTTTTTAGACTACTTCGTAGGCCGCAAGGCCATTACGTGCTCCTTGTTTTCGACCCTGGTCGCTATACATGTTAATCTAATAGTGAGATCGTTATTGTTGAGTTTTGACGATTTTATTCTTTTGATTGGTGGTCTATTTTTTCTCGATTGACTACGTTTGGTGACTTGGGTCGCAACGATCCTTGATTACCTTTTATCCGAGTGATCATGCGTGTCATCAGTGGGGAATGGGGGAATCCCGACCTCCTACCAGAGTAGAGCGAGCGACTGATTAGATCTTTCTCAAAAGAGGAGTTGAAGCTCGTTGTCTCGTCACTGAATGACAAGGGAGTACCTAGACCAGATGGATTTCCTATTTTTTCTACTGTAAGTTCTGGGAGGTGATGGGAAATGATGTCTTTACAGTTCTAGAGGAGTTTAGCAATGGAAATGCGGGTTTCAACATAATCAATAAAGCTATGTTATTTCTTCTTCAGAAGAAGGAGGCATCCGAACGTGTTAAGGATTACCGTCCCATCGCCCTCTCCAATCCATCTATCTATTATTGCTAAGGTTCTTGCTGAAAGGCTTGGTGAGGTCCTTCGAGAACTGCTTTCCCCAGTTCAATTTTCTTTCATATCAGGAAGACAAATTGGTGACAGCTTGGTTATGGCCTCTGAGATTATAATTGACTAGAAGCAGCATTAGGTCCGTGGGGTGCAGTGGAAGGTGGACTTCTCCAAGGTGTATGATAGTGTTGATCGGTGTTTCTTACGGTCAGTGCTGGACAAAAAGGGGTTTCCAGATCCATGGTTCTCTTGGATGAAGTAGTGTGTGACCACTACATCTTACTCAATTCTAGTGAACGGTCAACCTGAGGGTGGATACTTCTAGTTGTATCGGGATGTTCGTCAGGGGTTACCTCTAGTGTCGTTCCTATTCATTTTGGCAGGAGATGTTTTACTTCATATGGTCGATCAAGTTGTGGCTAACGGTCTCACGGCAAGCTATTCGATGGGGGACATCTCTATTCCAATTCTTCAATATGCAGATGATACTATTTTTTTATCGAAGATGGGACTGCTGAGGTAAGGGGAATGTCGATGGTTTTTATATCTTTAGAGAACTCCCTGGACTTAAGATCAATAGAGACAAATCTAGCATGATCCCTTTTGGTCTTTTGGAGGAGGAAAAGGATGCTTGTTCTGAAGAGCAAGGATGCCCTTGTAGTACGAGACCGATTAGATATTTGGGCCTACCATGGGGTTGTTGTCTCCTATATCTTTCTGACTAACTACCAGTGGTAGAGAAGATGGAGAGGAAGCTAGCAGGCTGGAAGGGAACTTTTCTCTCTCATGTTGGATGCTTGATTCTGGTGAAGGTGGTCCTGACGTTAATCACAACTTTCTTCTTGTTGATGATGCTTCTTCCAGTAGGGATTCGCAATCTTCTTGAGAGGATCATGCGAAGTTTTTTTTGGGGGTAAGACTGGTGGGGATGGTTGTGCAAAGCATCTTATGGATTGGGAGATAGTTACATTGCCCAAGGAGGATTGGGGGACTAAGTGTGTCGAGGTTGGAGTTGTTGAACCATGCACTACTATTGAAATGGGCTGTGAGAATTTGGGGTGACACGAGGACTTATGTAGCAGATTCATACGCTGCATCTACAAGGTTGAGGTCCACTCTGTTAATGATATACGTAACATTCGATTTGTGACAACATTATGGAAGGGTATTCATACGAATTTCTCATATCTTCCCCAGCTCCTCCATCCACGCTTAGGTGATGGAATCACTTTTTCCTTCTGGACAGATGGTTGGATGAACAGCGAGCCTCTAGCCTCTTGCTTCCAGCATCTGTATGCTATAGCTACGGACAAAAGTGCTCGTGTCGCAGATCTCTAGGATAACGGTTGTTGGAGACTTAATTCACAGGTGCGCTCTCTTAACGACGTATGCAAGAATGCCTCAACTTGATGGAGTCTCTAGCTAGGATTGAGGGCGCCAATATTGGTAAAGATCATTGGGTGTGGAGAGATGGTGACTTCTCTGTCAAGAAGGCCTACGCTGTGCTGATAAAAGGAGCAGAATCGCTTCAAGAGGATTTTGCTAGGGATTGTAGGGTGATTTTGGAGTGGAGAGTTTTGGTACATATTAGAGTATTCATGAGGCTCGTGAGACATGGGAGATTACTCACTAGGGAGAGGTGTGCCCACGTCTTTCGCTCTGATAATAACTCGTGTCCAATGCAGTTCAACATTGGAATCGGCTGAGCACATGTTTCTGGGTTGCGATAAGATGAAAGATTTTTGGCAGATGTTAGATGTAGCTTGGATTGATCTTAGCAACATATCGTCTTCCTAGGGATCTCTCCTCAACTCTAGATTCCGTCCAAATGCTGAGAGATTAGTGCCAATTGCGGGCTTAGAGGTTTTGTGGCTTGCTAGAAATACTGTAATTTTTCGTGCACAGAGGTTCTATGTTGAAAATGTAGTCCACCTTACTCGGACTCCTCTTGAGTCCTGGTTGTTTTGATCCTTTTTCTATTAATATATTGGGGCGGTGTTTCTCCCTTTTTTGGATTAAAAAAAAGAAATTATAGAAGAATAAATATCTGTGCATATTTGGTAGAGATATTGAAATTATAGTATCTGCCTTATATTTTGTTTACTTCATGTTAAGCATCAGAAGTTTTGTAGGAAAAAAATGCATACTATAACATGTAATATCAAATTTAAAAATGCCATATATAGTAAAAATGGGGTTGCTCCTAGGGAGCTAACTTGGCTCCTCTCATCCCATTTTCTCTATTTTTTAAAAGATAATTCTGTATATTTTCATCATTATATCCCTATATTATGTAATTCAAGTTTCGTGCGAAACAAAGACTCCAATGGCCTCCATTCCGACAATCATTTTCTAATGATTGCAGAAGTGTTGAAATCAACCTTGTCTAGATGGAGGTCGTAGAAGTCTTTGTTCGCACGAAAGTTGAATGACATAACATAGGGATATAGTTATGAAAATTCATTAAGACATTTTTCCAAAAAAATAAAAAATGGGAAAGAATGGGACGGGGAACTAAATTAATGCCTCCTTAGCACTCCCCCGCTCATTTTTTTCTCATTTTTTAAAAATGAATCCATGGGTTCTCATCATTATATCTCTATTATGTCATTCAAGTTTCATGTAAAAGAGAGACTCCTACGGCCTCTACCCAGACGGGTCGATTTCAACAATTCTGCGACCGTTTAAAAATGACTATCTGGATGGAGGTCGTAAGAGTCTCTGTTTTGCATGAAATTTAAATGACGTAATATAGAAAATATAATAATGAAAATCACGCATTTATTTTTTTTCAAAAAATAGAAAAAATGGGACGGGGAGCTAAAAAGAGTAAGCCCCATTTTACCTTATATATATTCAATGAAAACAATATAAATGATTTTCACATCAATTATTAAGAAAATAAGAAGAATTTGATTAGTAAGTTTAATTAGTAAGATAAGAATAATTCAACTAGTAGGTTTAAGTTACCTGATATATTTAAAAAACTAAAAATACAATGACGAATCTTGTAATAGAAATGAAGACACATCGTCGTTTCTATTCATCTTTCAAATATTTAGATCAACCTTTTCTCTGTTGCTTATTCTTAAACATTGTAAAAAAATAGATTTTTCTTATATATGTTTTTTGCATCCAACCTTATATGGCGGCCGCTGTAATCTAAGTAAGAATTAATATTATATTCAAATTTAATAAATGTAAATGCGTAATACTGGCATATTTATTTCACAAGTAATAGACATATATCTGATGAATCTGCCCATTAATAAAATTAAAGGTATAACCTACAGGAAATCACACTACAAGGAAAACAAATTATGGCTACATAACTATGGACACGGATATGGGGTTTGTGGCCACAGAATTGGGCTCTGGCCACGACATGTCGTTGCCAGTAGCCATAGCTACAAGTCTCATCGCTAGAGTTCTCTACCCACGAATATACCGTGGCCACTACAAGTGGCCACAGAACTTATCATGACCACAACTCTTATATGAAGACTTTGGCCACGGATTGTGGCTACGAGAAACTAATGGTCACGGAATTATCGTAGCCACAAGTTTCCGTAGCCACATTCCGTGGCCACAACTCATTTTTCTTGTAGTGTCAAAATATATCTTTTGGACGCATCTTATCTTTTGAGCATACCCAATTTACGAAGCTTTGTGATCAAGATATTCCTATTATTCATTAAATAGTAATGTGAAAAGCATGCTTTCTTTTATAATGATTTTAATACACAAACAACATAAATATTTGTTCATATAGAATAGTTTTAAATAATACGTAAGATGGTATGTAAATCTTTTAGATGAAGCGTACTACTTTTATATTTCCAAAATGAACACTCCTTGCCTCTCAATCGTATTACCTCTGCACCATCTTCCTTTGCATTTAATTTTCTTTGAAACAATAAGTATGGATGAAAATGGAGATATATCTAAATGTCGCTTACCGTATTTAAAAAATACCGGATATGGATATCCGTATTTGAATATTAATCGAATACGGACTGAATATGGATATGGATTGTAAAAAATTTTCGAATACGGATATGGTAATGACTTGAATATCCGACATCTAGATCCAGATATCCGAATACAATATTTTATATTGTTTTATATATTAATTAATGTAATATAAGACACACAGTCTCATATTATCAAATTAGTATTATACACTATATAATACAATATATTAGTAACAAACTTTTATTTGTTTGGGATGGGCACACACAAAACTTACGAACTCTGTCCCCTTTTTTATTCCGGTCAAGAACGTATATCACCTCGACGATCTTTTTTGTTATGGTGCAACTTATTTATATTTAATTATATTTTTAAAAAACTGTTATGAACTTTGATAAAAAAAAATCAATGTGGCCTTTGTTTGATCTATATTCGGATTCCATATTGATTGGATCAATATTTGGATTTCACTATTTATTCGATTCATATTTTGATTATCTCTTTATTTATCCGTATACAGGTCCGCTCTTTATTCGAATCGTATTCGAATTCGATAAATATTCGATTCAAATTTGTATCCGTATTTTTAAGCATATGATTTCCTTAATGCATATCCGAATCATATCCGTGTCCGTATTCATATTCGATAGAGATGAAGCGAATATAGATATGGAAATAGGTTATCTGATCCATATGCAATCCGTTTTCATACCTAACAATAAATCTTTTTATTTTATCTTTTATTTGTTTGCATTCCAACTTTACCTTGAACAATCATAACGTGGTTAATAATTAATGTAAGTAATGGTCCGATGATAGTGCAATGTGCCTACATCGAATCCTAAGAGAGATGTTCAACACTCTCGAAATACTAAACCTGATATTAAAAAATGACTGTCTAGATTAAAGCAGTAGGAGCATAAAAAAATTACCACCACTACAAAATCTTAATAAGTGTTGCACAAAATTCATAATCGAAAATAAGATAGTCATAGAATTGGGACGACGACATTGTTGTCATTTCAAGTTTTGTAGTAAAATTCCGTTAATCTTTATGTCATTAAAAAATTTTTGATGTGACGGAGATGCATAGTGACAAAATTTCCGAGCCATTACTTAGTTGGTAGTGGAGTAATTTATTGTATTGAGTAAAAGTGATTTCTTCTCCTGTATATTTGTTTAAATTCGTTATCATACTAATTTTATTCAATATCTAAGATTATATTTTAATTTTTTTAGTATAAGCTAATTAAGATACCATGGTATATATAGGTGGAAAACAAAGATAATCTTATCTATTCTCATTTTCTCTATCCCATTTATATAATGATGGTACAACACACTAACGAGATAATCTTATTATTATATCTCATATTAAAATGGTTTTAAAAATTCTGATATACATATTATTTAAATCCAAAATTCGAAGTTGTATTTTTATTAAGCAATGGTTTTGTTACCAATAATCATATTGAACAAAATATTCGCAAACATGCGATTATGGCACGATTAGGATTACACGTATAGCGATTAACCACATCAAAAAAGTTGGATCATTGTAATTTCACATGTTAGATGGGCATTGCATACTTAGTGAGGTGTTAGATGCATGTCTACATCCAAATAGAATCTTATTTCACTAGGAACAACAAAGTCAAGAATACATCAAGTTACCATTAGAAAGGGAGGTTTGATCAGAAAATAAAGGCATATGTGTGATGATTTGAGGAATACGAATGAATATCGAATAAGGCAAGCTCAAGGGGATGATTGTGACGGGTGATGGAGCTTCAACTTTCGAAGGTTGGGCAATAGGTTAAGAGAGTTGCAGGAAGTTTGTATCTATGTTGTATAAGAGTACAAGAAAGAGGACTGCAGTTACTATCTAGTCAAGAACGATTTATGATGTTATTTCTGAAAGAACCGTTGAATCGCACGGATGTGCCTGGGAGGAGATACAATGATGACACCCAACAACGTGTGCAATATTCAGAGGCAAAGAATTTCTATAAAGGAGGCTTCCATATGACATGGACAGACTGATGCAAATTTCAGATAACGTAGAGATTGTGATGGAATTCAATTCAATGAGAAGAATATTAAGCAAAGAACTATTAAGATTTGGAATTCTAAAGGAATCAAAAACTGATCATAATACTGGATTGAGTTGTATTCAAGTAAAATTCTTAAAGAAATAGGACTATGGATTATGCATTTGGTCTATTATATAGAGGAGACTATGGGCCTTACGTCCACATCACAACTAACATTAATGTTACTAATAAAGACACAATAAGAGAGAGAAAGAGAGGGAGAGTAAGAGAGGAGAGGAGAAAGAGAGAGAATGGAGAGAATTGTACATGTTCTCTTCTTTTGTATTTTCTTCTCCAGTGGTTGTCAAAAGTGATCAATCACTTCCATATCATGTGCCCTCTTCATATGCTTCTGTCTGATTAATTGTGCATCTATTTTACCTATAAACTTAAATGAGGCAATTGTGCTTAGTCAGCTACAAGGTATGTTATCGATAATGGATGATTCTCCATCATTATTTGTCCTCCAATGTATTAGGATTATAATTAGAAAAGGTAGAATACTGATATGATAGAGTTGGATTTTATGTAATCCTTGAAGGAGATTCAACTTCATTTTATTAAATATTATTTGAATCTTGATTGATTGAGATTGATTGGGACCAAGATCGATCTTCATTGATTAAGATTAATTGTTACAATTAATCTAGATTGGATTTGGGCATATAATGAAGGTGACACATCATAAAAGCAAACAAAAAGATAATGAGAGAAAAAAGGAATAGAGCAATGGAAGGGAAAGATTGTACGTGTTATTCATAGTGATTTTTTTCTTCTCTATTGATCTTTAGAGGTGACCAACCACTTTATATCATTTTTCTTCTTCACGTGCATATGTAGCAGTGATAGATTGTGCATTTGTTCATCTTCAACATCTACTATCAGAGCGAATTTTGACATCATCAAGAGGATACAATGCAACACGTGCATATTCCTCAGGCTGTGGGAAAAATGGTGGTGGTTACATAGAGAAATGAACAAGAGCCCTCGAAGGATAATGTAGCAACTGTTAGCATGAGATTAGAAGTGTGCATGACGTTATGAAGGGTAAGGGTGCCAAATAAGGTGCACAAGCTCGAGGGAAATGTCGCGATAGAGGATGGAGGTCTAGTTCTTCCCAAGATGAGCAATATGAGAAGAAAACAATAGGTGTCTGACATCTCTGTTTTTAAAGTGGGAAAAAAGAAAGAGAAGGTAGTATGATTCTTTCTACTAGGCGATAATAGCACACGCCATGGCCATGAGAGATATATGGTGTTGTGATAGAAAGCACTATGCTGAATTTGATGAGTGTGCCTAAAAGGAAGCACGTTGAAAGCAACCCACTACGGGAGCAACCCCTAAAGGTGGTGACTGCTTACAAGGGGCTTGCAAATGATGAGGATGAAATTCAATAAAAAGGGAGAAATCTTTAGGATTATAATTGGGAACACTAGAATAATAAATTTGTTTACTTCAAAAAAAATGGTAAACTGTGATTCCATATATATGACACCTAAAGAAGGTTTGATCAAATCTCATTAGAATCTTGATCGATTGATATTGATTAAGATCTTGATTTATTAAGAGTAATTGTTATAATCATTCTAATATCGTATTTGGACATATAAAAGAGATGATGGGTAGAGTTTTTAACCACCAACCCACAAAAATAGACAACAAAGAAAGGGTAAGAAGATTGGAGGAGAGCGAGGGAACCTGGAGAGGCGTACTTGTTCTTCTTCATGGTATATTTTCTTCTCCAGTGGTCATGAGATATGACCATCACATCATGGCGTTGTCTTCTTCCTCGATCTACTACACTGGAAGCTCTAGTTCCCGTATTTTCATGGTATCTTTCTCCCTGGGGAGCTTTCTCTTTACCAGTTGGTCTTCTTGTTTTCCCTCTAAAAAATTAGTATGCTTTGAGCATTAAAAAAAAACCTGTGGGGTTTTAAATGTTGAGGTTTTCCATTGGTTATTATTGCCTAAGTGCATACGTACAACATTTTCCTTCTAAGAAGGGGATATATGACACTATGAATGAAAAGAGTATCTCTACGCAACTAACTTCTTAAGGGGTATCTAGGAGAATCTCAAACATAACGTAATCAAGACCTTTTCTATTAAAAATCCTCTCTTTTTAATTTTTTCCCCTAGGGGGAGAAGCATTATTCTAGAGAATTTAATACGAGTGCAAATGCTTAAAGCAACAGCCTGTTTGTTATTTGTCTAACTCATCTGAGATTTATGGCATTGGATCATCCTAGCTCGGTGCTGAGTTTCTTGGCACATTCATACTCATATTTTGCGCGGCCAGAGCACTAATTGTCAACCAAAAATATAATGGTGCTGAAACACTCATCGGAAATGCAGCTTCCGGCGGCCTTGCCATCATGGTTGTCATCCTTTCAACTGGCCATATCTCTGGTGCACATATTAATCCTTCAGTCACCATTGCCTTGGCCACTGCTCGCTATTTCCCTTGGATTAAAGTGCCAGCTTACATAGCTGCCCAAGTCGCTGCCTCCCTATGCGCCTCATTCCTTCTCAAGAGGATCTACCCCACATTTCTCTCCGGAGGTGTCACTGTGCCTTCAGCTACTCTCCAACAGGCATTCTTCCTGGAGTTTGCCATCACCTTCATCTTATTATTCGTCGTCATGGCTGTGGCCACAGATACACATGCAGTAAGCTGAAAAACTAATTGTTGAGAGGAATGCTCTTTTCTTCCCTTCTTGATTTCTTCTCTCAGATTACAAATATAAGAACTGTGCAGGATAGAGAGTTGGGTGGAGTCGCGGTAGGGGCTACTGTCATGCTAAACATCATCATTGCTGGGTGAGTTTTTGCCAACATTCTTCATAAGAAATTGGAAAAAGAACATGTTACTCTGGAGGACTTGAGCGCTGTTTTTCCATTGTTGAAGGCCCGTGACAGGTGCCTCCATGAACCCAGTGCGAACACTAGGGTCTGCGGTTGCAGCAGGAAAATATAAGCACATATGGTTGTATCTTGTGGTGCCAACCCTTGGGGCAATCTGTGGATCAACAGCTTACACCTTTCTGAAGCTAGAGGAGAAGGAAGGCACTATGCACCGACATCTGAGCTCCACTCAAGAGCCATCAACCTGCGCAAGCTAGCTGATTAGCTACTGATTTGTGAATATATAAACTGTAAATGGCTAATATATGCTATCATTCACTTTCATAAACCTTCATTATTTTAATACTTCAAAATGCGCAAAAGCAGAATAGGTTTACCAAACATGATGCCAACTGTGCCACGATTCACAGGATGGGATACATGACATGGCTAAATATGACGAATACAAGAAACTAACCTCTGCAAGCTCTGTGGTATCTGTGTAAGATGAAGGGGTATCACCAAGATTTAGACGACAAGACAGAAGCAACAAGGAAGCTTATTTATGTTGCGTTCAGCTACGATAATAGTATTTACTATATGGTTAAAAGTTATGAGAGACCGAAATGAGACCAGGAAACATGATTTTTTGCATGTAGAATTAATCAGTCCACCCTCTATTGATGCTCACTCAGATAAGCCTCAGCAACTGCAGTATGAAGAGCTGCTCCAATGGGGAGGACATCCTCGTCAAGGAAAAAATATGGAGAATGCACTGAATGGACGGAACCACATTCCCTGTTCCTTATTCCTATTCCAATCATCACACCAGGTGCAAACTGCTGGTAAAATGCGAAGTCTTCCCCAGCCATTACCTTTGCTGTCTCTCTCACATTCTCAGGGCCGAGGAGAAGTCGTCCAACCTTCACCACATGGCGGTGCAGAGACTCATCATTTACAACAGCGGGGTAAATAGGATGATCCTCCAGTTTCCAGTCAACTGAGCCTTTGCATCTGTGTACTGCTGCCTGACCTTCTACCACCTGCAGATAGTGATTAGCGCCATCTATGAAGATAGATAAGCTTAAGATTCTGAGTTCTTAGACTAACTAATTATTCCGTGTTTATAGTTATGCAATAAACTGTGAGCTTCCAACCGTAAAGCACTTCAATCTTCACAAAGTGATGCTGGAAAGTAGCATCATCATTTTACCTGAACGATAAAACTACCATCTTGAAAAGAAACAGTTGAAAGAAACATGGGAAGAAAAAACTACCTACATCTACCATCCAACATATTTCCGTTATTCTAACCTTCTTAGGAGATCAAATAATTAATGTTTTAAGGAGGTACTCATGTTTTCTCTTAACAATACAACAAGATGTAATGGAATGGGCGATGAAAATCCATTTTCTCTCCTAACATATGAAAGACTGAAACTACTTGGCAAAGAATGAAATCAAGCTAGTATTTCAAAGTTGAGCAAAAAAAAAAAAATGTTAGCGAGAAGCAAAAGCCCAAGCAGTGTGATTAGCATATAAAATCATAATACATGACCTCTATTAGCCTCCTCTGAAGTTGGATCAACCCATCTGTTGTAAGACTCCTCAGAGTACCACCAAATTCGACAACATCTGGGAGCACATCGTTTCCCTCTCCTCCTTTGACATGAGTAACGGAGAGAACCTTTCAAGAACATAAATCACAGTCAATTCTTTCTGGCATTAGAGATTGGGAAAACAAATACCTTAATGAAAAACATGCAGAATTTAGATTTTAGTTCCTAGTCGAAACAAATAAAGTATGGAATGTGCCTCTTTGTGTGCATTCTGTGGGTTGGGTGGTTTATGGATTCAAGCCTTCTCTAACAAAACAGGATTATTTGTAAGCTGATGGCAGCTTTGTTCTTACAATACAATCGCAATGGAAATCAGATAGATATGTCCATAGTGGTAGATGAATATATGGCCATCGCATCTCCAACTCATTCATATCAACCACTCTATACTTTGCTTCTATCCTAGAGCTTAAGACAACAAATTTTTATTTGGGCATTTGGATCCATCGATATCTGGGCTCCATTTGTACTAGGAATACTGTTAGAGTATTTGGTGGTGCGCCCATTGAGTTGTAGCAGGGTAAATGGATCCTGAAGAAGATCCATTTACCCCATCCAGTGTTTAGTCCCATACCGCCTAGTGGTGGGACTTGGAGGCTCTGGAAAGGCTATATAAGGAGCCCAGACCTCCTGTACTCATTGAGAAAAGCAATAGAGAAACACGCCCCTTTGAGGGCTTCTCCCGTGGTTTCATCCCGCTCCTCACGGAGTAGGGTTCCAGGTAAAATCATGGTGTTCCCATGTTTTGTCTTTCTTGTTTATGCTCTGTTTATCAATTGCTTCCGCATTCTTCATATTTTATAACATGGTATCAGAGCGGGTTCGTTCTTGGTTGAAGTTTGTTCTTGAATTTTCTTTTAGATCATTCCAAGTTCGAGTTTATGTTGGTGATTTTCTTAAAATCCTTGGTTTTCAACGAATCAATATGTGGTTTTTTTGTACGCTGCCATCCTTTTCAACGGTGTTGGGTTTACTGGAAACCCTAGATTTGCACGACACGGCAGCACGCATCCTTGCGGCGCAACCACCCTCCAGATCTCCTGACGAACCTCGAAGCCGCCACCCTCCACATCTCCTCGCGCTTCCAGTCGCACGAGACCTCCAGGGGAGGTTATCTCCAGGCGGCCCATCAAGCTTCGACCTCTCCAATTCTCGCCACAGCCGCAGTTTCGCACTATAAAGCAGCGCATCTCCCCTCGTCCCAACCCAGGCGGCAGCGCGCGCGATCTCAAGATCGCCCCTCCTCCGCTAGCGAGGAAGGGCTTGCAGGCGGCGCAACACAAGACGATGCTCCACAGGCGGTGCCCCCAATACTCCAGACGCATCTGCGCCGCTCCAATGGCGGTGCCCCACTGCGCTCCCCACCGCGTGAAGCCTCCTGAAGGCGGTGCCCCAAGCACCATTTCGCTGGAACCCACCAACCGGCAACAGTACCAGGCACATACTGGCGAGATCTCCAGGCAAGATCGGATGGGTTCAGCCCGATTGGATCTCCCATCTCGCAATGCGCGAGATCTCCAAGCCGCTACTCTTGGGCGGCGACGGCATCTCCTGGCGATTCCCCCTTTCCAAGCGGAGGGTGCATCCTCGAGCGTCGCAGTAGAAGCATGGCGACGCCCCCTCAAGCACCAGGGCGGCGATGACAGCCCCTCCTCAAGAGGGCTCCCCCTGTCGCAGATGCGCCACTTCTCTCCAAGCCGTATGGCCCAGGCGGACCGATCCTCCAGCGGAGGCGTCGAGTTGAACCCCCATCGGGGGTGGCGATTTTTAAAGAGAAGGGTTTCCCCTGTGGGAACCCTAAAAAGGAGCGCCAGCATTTTTTTAAAAAAAAATATTATATTTTGTTGAGGGGGCATGCTGCTGTATAAAAAGAAAAAAATAGGGAGAGGGGGTTGTTCACTATTTAGAAAAAAAATGAGAGAGAGGCCTCGGAAAAAAAAGAGGGGGAAGTGAGAGTTGGGCCCAAGTGGGCCGATGAAAAAAAAATGTGTTTAAAAAAAATGAAGAGGCGCGTACAAGAAAAAGCCGTACGCAAGTAAAAAAAAGCCGAAAAAAAATCAACGGCTTAAAAAAATCTTTTAAAAAAAATGTGGCGGTTATTAGAAAAATTGGCAAAGCCGCAAGTTTCATGTTCTTGTTGTTTACCCCATATTTATCTTGTCTTCTCCCAACTTTGTCGATGTTCATATTCCGACAAGTATGGGAGAAAGGGGGAGTATATATGTAGAGTCACAGGTATAGATCCAGATTCGAGATTCAGATATCAGTCTCTAGACCAGCCAGATGATCGGACTCTACAGTTCGGTTTCAGACTCGACGATTGATTCTGAGTCCAGTTTCAGACACGCACGAGTATCCGGTCATTATCAGATGAGCATATGTTTCCATCATTTGTTCGTGGTCCCCATCATTATTCTTGTTTATCAGCCAGAGTTTTCATGTGAGCCATAGGGACTCCAGAGTCGAGGACCATTCCCTATGCCATGTTGGCAAGGATTTTCATGTGGTATCATAGGTACACCAGAGCAGCGCACCATTCTCTGAGCCAGATGGGAGAGACCCAGTTCTCCGACGAGGAGACTATTTTCAGACTTCATTCTCCAGCGATCGTGGACTCCGACGAGGATTGCACAGCCACGGCCATTTTCAGTTAGGCCCTTTTCAGAGATGGAGCAGTTGTCCACATTATTGTGGCGGGCCAGAGTACTCCGACGAGGAGACTCATTTCCAGTTGCAGCGACTCTAACAGGCGCAGTTCAGAGCGCATGCTCTCCGACGAGGAGATTTAGAAGACTCACACTCCAGCCCGTTCGTCCTCCTCACCTGTACGGCATGAGAAGCAACGTCCTCGACTGCAGCAATGTGCGCGTTGGGTTGATATTGTCCGTAGTGTCTTGTAGCGTTGAGTTGAGTTTCTTTCTGTTTGTCCAAGCTGAGCATTGCATGCTCCAGCTTGAGGGGGAGTGTTAGAGTATTTGGTGGTGCGCCCATTGAGTTGTAGCAGGATAAATGGATCCTGGAGAAGATCCATTTACCCCATCCAGTGTTTAGTCCCATACCGCCTAGTGGTGTCCAAGTCTCTGGAGAGGCTATATAAGGAGCCCAGACCTCCTGTACTCATTGAGAAAAGCAATAGAGAAACACGCCCCTTTGAGGGCTTCTCCCGTGGTTTCATCCCGCTCCTCACGGGGTAGGGTTCCACGTAAAATCATGGTGTTCCAATGTTTTGTCTTTCTTGTTTATGCTCTGTTTATCAATTGCTTCCGCATTCTTCATATTTTATAACAAGTACTATTATAAAGTCCCGAGAGTTAGAGTTCTCTGTATCCTACTTATTTTCCTCTTCTCCACATATAGTGAATGTTAGAGTTTTTTGATTATTTCTTTGTATCTATTTATTGAGTATTGTAAGCCCTTTGAGGGCTTTATGCAAATTTCTCTTTTTTATCTCTCTAGGGTTTTACGGTATATAAGAAACCCTGACCCCTTGAATAAGACATATCATTCATTCTCAATTCTTTCTCCACATGATATTAGAGCGACAGTCCTAAATCGGAGCCTGAATCCTAAAACCCTCCGTACCACTAGCCCAACCCTCCACGATGCCCCCACGCTCCTCACTGGAGTATTCTCGCCACCACAAGGCTCCACGGAGGCCTTCAATCTCCGCTAAAGACCTGTGTGGGCCTCTCTTTCTCCATGGCTACCACCATTGGTGTATAACACCATCAGGGCTTGTGCACCACTGCCCTAATGCCTCATGCTGTCATCCTCGTGCTGCAATGGGCCTCCTGCGATCTCATTGAAGGTTCCAGCGGTCTACTGTGACTGTCTGAGGTCTGGAAACACACCTCCAGACCACCTGGTTTCACGTGGAAATCACCCTGACATCGTTGGACCATCTGGAAATCCAAGTTCACACCACACAAAGTTCTTATCCATGAAATCAGACCGTACAGTCTTTTTTTCATGAATTCAGATCATGCATAGACCGAATCTAGACCTGTTACCCAACTTCAGACTGTGTGCAAGGTTGCCAGTGAGCAGAACAAGGGTATCAAACCCTATTTTTCATGATTGCTTCAATTCCTAACTACTCCTTGAACTTTTAATCTGCCTGCAACTGCATCAATTCCTACCGAGACTAAACGCCAGTACACTATGTCTTCTATGATGGTATAATGGACTACTATCAAATGCAAGCGCATTGATGACTACGCCCTTTCGTCTCGTGCCTTCAAGATGTTCATTGGCGGACAAAGAAAGATCTCTATCTTCACGAAAGATCCTCTAAAAGAAAATGACAAGGATGGAAGTATGCTTTTCTAATGAATCCGAGTATCCACGACATAGTTACTTGTCATATATGTCGTAAAGTTATGGCTTCAAAAAAAATATATGTGGTAAAGTTGTTAACGGGGGGATCAATCGCATGAAACAACATTTACGACATAGAAAACACAATACAACATCTTGTCCCAAGGTGATTTCTGAGGTAAAGAAAGAAATGAAGGATAACATGGAGGAAATAAAAATGAAAAAGAACGAGAAGACTTTGAGAATGAAAGATCTTTAAGAGAGAGTATCTTTCAAAATTAACCAACCCTTGAGCGATGGAGACGGATTGAAAAAAGTTTCAAACTTCAGTGGAAAATATGCCAAAATGGAGATTCTTCGCCGATACACCAATAAGGGTACTTTTGTCAAGGAGGAATGAACACGTGTTAATTCATATGTGATAAAGAACTTCTATAATTGTGACATTCCTTGTAATGTTGTCATAAATGATTCTTTAGTCAAATGGAAGAAGCAATTGGGCAGTTTGGAAGGAGGCATAAGCCTCCATCATATTATGAGCTTACAAATTTACTATAGAAGGAGCAAGTTCAGGAAATAAAAGAGTGATTGCAAGGTCATCGTGATTGTTGGAAGAACAATGGATATTCCATTTCGATAGATGCATGAACTTGTTTTTCGGGTTTTATTGACTCATCTGCAAATTCTCACATCGTCACCTACATCATTTCCTTAATATATATGTTCATTGAGGAAGTTAGGCCTTAGTGACATATAATGTTGCAATCAATATGGTTGCAGGAAGAATATTGATAATCAAATAACCATGGATCTTTTGAACCTTCCTGTACATTACATTACATTGAACTTATGCTAGAGAAAATAGTCAAAGAGACAAAGGAGAAAAGTTTCATTACAAAGGTAAGAACATTGACTGTCTTCATATACAATCATGCAAAAACTTTGAATCTGATTCGACAATCTGCAAAAGGGTGAGATAATGAGGCCAATGGTTGACAATATTTGTTACTACATATCTCATGTTGCAATTTATGACAGAGAGAAAAATAAGTTAAGATTTATGTTTTCTTCTGAAAAATAGAGAGAATGCAAATTGTATAGGACAAAGAAGCGTGGAGTAGCTTCATCAATTGTTATGAGTCCTCCATTTTGGACTAAAGTATCTTTGACCTTGAAGGACTTTTCCCTTTTGTGTAATTGTTAACAGAATTGGATGTCGATAATAGGGTTTGTATATGACGGGTAACAAGATGAAAGAAAAAATATTCTGAGCATACTTAAAGATATGGAATCACCGTATAAGCATTTTTTTGATGTCATTAACTAGAAGTCAAAAGGAAGGTTGGATAGCTCCCTTCATCTTGCAGCATATTTTTTGAATATTTATTTCTATTATAGGGACAATGCTCAATATTAAGAGGGAAGGCCTTTCTTTGAAGGGATTCTTGGATTATATGGACACTTTCTCCTGATTTAGAGATCTAAGATATCATCACTAGGAAAGAGTTGCTTTTATATAAATGAATAAATGGGTTGTTTGGCAAAACTTTGGTTGCCAGACAAATGTTAATAAATGATGATGATTGCAATCTAGGAATAAATTCTCACTAAGAAATCTTATACTTATATGTTTTACTTCTTAATAAATATTAATTAAGATGTTATATTTATTTTTATTGTTGGAAGAAAAGAGTGAATTATTTAGTCCAAAGAAACCTATTTATCTTATATAGAGAAGGCTTATGGGTAAATTACATAAGGTGGATCAAAGAAACTAAACATAATAGAGAAGGTACATATAATATAGAAATATCTCTACTCTCTCCCTCGAGATGGAGCATAGATGTCAATCATGCTCAGTTTGGAAGAACACATCTAGAATGGCCCTCTGAGCAATGGCTTGATAAAGATGTCTGTAGTCTGCTCTCTTGAACTGACATAGGAAGTAGAAATCAAGCTCTTTTGAATCATATCTCTAGTATAGTGGCAGTCTACCTCAATATGCTTTGTTCTTTCATGAAATGCAAGATTATTAGCAATAAATAGTGATGCTTGATTGTCAGATTGTAATTGCATGGGTAGAGGTACATCTATATGCAAATCTTCTAACACAACTCAAACCCACATCATCTCTGTACTTGCTTGTGCCATGGCCATGTACTCAGATTCAGCACTAGATCTAGCCACCACTATCTGTTTCTTGCTTTTCCAAAGAACTACCAACAAACACTGCAAAACCTGAAATAAACTTCCGATCCTTAAGGCATCCAGCATAATCCACATCAGCACATGCAGAAATAGAGATATTTGTTTCTTTCATGAACAATAGTCCTGCACCTGAAGATGACTTTAGGTATCTCAGTATCATGTATATGGCATCCATATGTATTTGTCTAGGCTGGTTTATGAACTGACTCACCCGACTCACTGCAAAAGCGATGTTAGGTCTA
Source organism: Ottelia alismoides (assembly GCA_037367405.1). Taxonomy (NCBI): domain Eukaryota; kingdom Viridiplantae; phylum Streptophyta; class Magnoliopsida; order Alismatales; family Hydrocharitaceae; genus Ottelia; species Ottelia alismoides. Next base: position 96,017 of record JAZKJV010003118.1, on the reverse strand, counting down.
GTGATAGTAATATAGAGAAGCTTTCTCACCATCTTTCTATATCTTCTACTGTCAACCTCATCTGTATCATCTTCATATAACTTCATGCTAGGATCCATGGGAGTAGTCGAGGGTCGACAACCGATCATACCCGTCTCAACAAGCATGTATGTAATATACTTCCTTTGGGTCACCACCAGACCCTGTGCATTCCTAGCAAATTCCAACCCCAGAAAATATCGTATGGTACCAAGGTCCTTAGTCACAAACTGATGGCCTAGAAATGCTTTTGCCATCTTTATCCCCTGCATATCATTTCCTGTAACAAGTATATCATCAACATACACCATGATAACGACAATACCTCTGGGAGTATTCTGGACAAACAAAGAATGATCTGCATTTGATCTTTTGAACCCTTGCTTTTGAACTAGGTCAGAAAGCTTCTGAAACCATGCTTGTGGATTTTGTTTAAGACCATATATTGCCTTATGAAGTCTACACATCATATGACACCCCCCCCAGCAGCAAACCCCGGAGGTTGCCGTATATAAACTTCTTCCTGCAGATTCGCATACAAAAAGGTATTCTTAACATCAAGCTGAAACAAGATCCAATCACTTACCGCAACAACTGAAAGGACACGTAGAGTGGAATGACGTGCAACTGGAGAAAATGTGTCCATATAATCCACGCCATATGTTTGAGTAAACCCGCATGCTACTAGTCTTGCTTTGTAATGATCAAGGCTGCCATCTGCATAATATTTGACAGTAAATACCCATGTACAACTGACAACATAAGCTCCTGGGGGAGCAGTAACCAAGCTCCATGTACCACACGACTGCAGAGCAACCATTTCCTCCTCCATGGTTGAACGCCAACAGCTCTCCTTCAAGGTGTCCTGATAGTTCCGTGGTATTTCCACGGTAGATAAGGCAACAACAAACCTCTGAAAATCACTAGTGAGGCGATGGAATGAAACCTGTAAAGCAAGCGGATAGGATGCACAAGTACACTTTTGCTTCCATAAGGCAATAGGTGCCATCGTTAGTAATATTACCTGGACAAACATGGGGCGTGGTGGATGAACGACGAGTTCCATGAGCAGGGACATAACGACGGGTATAAAACCTTGGTAAAGACGGCACAGATGGTGGTGGTGATGGTGGTGGTGGTGATGGTGGTGGAACAGTAGGAGCCGGTATGGGAACAAATGGATGCAGAGGAAGAGGTGGCACGTAAATCTCATCATCAGTAATGGATGAAGCCAACATGTCACCTGTAGGAGAGAAAACATCACAGACTCAAAGAAGGTGACATCGATACTGACATAATATTTCTTGTGCAAAGGGTCGTAGCATCTGTAACCCTTTTGAGTACGAGAGTACCCAACAAACATACACTTGACAGCCATAGGTGAGAGCTTGCCAAGTCTCGGAGAGAGCTGATGAATGAAAGCAACAAAGCCAAAGACATGAGGAGTAAGGGAGGACAATTCTTTGTCAGGAAAGACAACAAAAAGAGGAACTTTCCCACCTAAGACAGAGGATGGCATACGATTCACCAAATAACAAGCCATAAGGACAACATCACCCCAAAAGGAAATGGGAGCACAACTCTGGATAAGTAGAGTCCGAGTGATATCAAGGAGATGACGATATTTTCTTTTTGTAACGCCATTTTTTTGAGACGTGTAAGCACAGGTTGTTTGATGGATAATGTCACAAGATAAGAAGTGTGAAAGAGCACGCGTATAAAACTCCAAAGCATTATCCGTATGCACAATTTCAAAGTAGAAGAAAAAACATTCTGCACTTCATTGATAAGATTTTTGATCACATCCCCTGCTTCATATTTATTCTTCAACAAAAACACCCATGATAATCGAGAAAAATCATCAACTACAACTGGGTAAAACATGTGTCCCTGGTGATCAGGGATACAACTTGGACCCCAAATGTCAACATGAAATAATTCAAAAGAGGAGATACTGCTCCGAGTCTGATGACTAGGAAAAGTAGATATGTGATGTTTTCCCAACTGACACGCTTCAGACTGAAAAGAATAACTCGTTGAAATCTGGAGCAAGATATGATGCAACTTCTGAAAAGGGAGGTGGCCAAAGCGTAGATGCCAAGTAAAAAGAGAGATTATTCCACTGGACTGAGACGATACACCAACATAAGGAGTTCATACCAAACGATAGAGACCATTCTGTCCACGGCCACATCCAATCACCCTGCTCGTAAGAATGTCCTGAAAAAGAAGAGACGATGGGCCAAAAATAGCGCGACAGTGCAAATCCTTCGTCATCTGACTGATAGATAGTAAATTCATCGAAAAATATGGAGCATGCAAGACATTCTGTAGACGCATAGAGGGTGTCAAACTGATCTTCTCTTGTCCAATGATGGGGGAATGGGTCCCATCTGCTATTACGACAGATCGTCATGGTGGAACCTCCCTGTACGATGTAACTTTATCTTTGTCTCGACAAAGATGATGTATCGCATTGGAGTCCATAATCCATTCTGAAACATCAGATCAATGATAGGAAGTAAAAGCATAAGCACTACTTGATGTGCTAGCAGTGGCTGACGTACTGGCAGAGGCTGAAGCTGTTATATCTGAGTGACCTCCTGGATAGTCAGTAGCGACAGGAGGCATGATATCTCGGAGTCTGGCAACAAGATCCTCAAACCTCTTGTATGAAGTAGATGGTTGTGGAGACGCAACATGCTCGACTACACGCGTCGATGCGGGAAAACCATGCTTAGAATAGCATGTATCCTCTGTATGACCTGGACGATGACAAAAGGTGCAGGGCTGATGGAAACGGTCACCTCTACCACGAGGTCCACAGCCACAGAAAGAAGAAGAGGCTCCTGTGCCTCTAGAAGCTGCCATCGTCGAAGTATGCTGAGTAGTAGCAGTAGATGGGATTGTAATTCTGTTAAGCATGTGGTACACTTCTTTCATTGGAGGAATAGTAGCATCTGCGAGTATTTGCGAGCGAGCAGCACCATATTCAGGGTCAAGCGCCGCTAGTAAGACCCCACCATGGTTGCATTTTGAAACGTGTTCTCCTGCTCGGGAGTCGCCATATGGGGAATGATGCTGTAAAGATTCTCAAACATCACTCACAAGGATGTATATAACGAATGTTGAGGCTGACCATTCTGTTTGACCGTAAATATATCATGTTGGAGTTGAAGAATCTTGGTCTCATTTCGCATGTACGAGTAAGTCGCCGCAAGAATGTCCCACATTGCCTTAGTAGTGGGTGATGGATGACATCATTAGCAATCTCCGTCGTTAATATGCCTAAAAGCCAAATTTTGGCATACGGATCATCAGCTTCCCATGAGGCATAAACCCCAATTTTCTCTGTCAGCTCATCTTTAGTAAGAATGTGCTTCTTACCGTTTGACTTCATGAGACTCGTGAAATGCATAGCCCAGAGCTCGTAGTTCGTCCATCCGTCTTGACTATGGGCGATGGAACTTTAAAAGCGTCTATGGAGGGCATGTCGGCTTTGTTTTCTGACATCGATGTCGGAGATGAAGAACTAGGGTTTGTAGACCAAGGAACAAATGTCTACATAAACATCCGAGGATTTGAGTGCATATGTAGACCTATACACTCAAATCCATAGGCAACGAGAAGGGAGGACGGCGAGAGGGGGGAAGTGGGCGGTGCCTGCAGCGAGAGGAGAGGGAGAGAGTGGTGGCGAGACAGAGAGGAGGGGTGGTAAGAGGGAGGGGCGAGGGTGGCGACGTCGGCGATGAGAGGAGAGGAGAGAGAGCGGCGGAGCCGGCGAGAGGAGAGGAGAGGAGAGGGCGGCTAGGGTTTAGGGTGGAGGCTCTAATACCATGTTGGAAGAAAAGAGTGAATTGTTTATTCCAAAGAACCCTAGGTTCTCTTATATAGAGAAGGCCTATGGGTTAATTACATAAGATGGATCAAAGAAACTAAGCATAACAGAGAAGGTACATATAATCTAGAAATATCTCTACACTTGTGAATGGCATAATGCTAGGGAGTGTATATCATTGAGACACCACATTTGAAGGAGATGGCAATGAAGATTTTAAATTTGAAAGCTTCTTCCTTTGGATGCAAAAGGAATTAGAGCATTTTTGAGGCATTAAGGCTAAATAATTGATGCAATATATTTATATGTTACACAATGTTAATGGTGTAACCATTGATATATCTATGGCTATTATGTAGATTTACATGAAGAAAAGGAATAAGTTTGAATCCAAGTGATTAAATGACTTGGTGTATGTCAGATTCAACTCCAAATTGAGGAATCACCATCTTTAAAAATGAATGATCCATTAGCCTCAAGTGATTAGACTCATGTGAGAGAACAGATTGGTGAAGAATGAGATGATAAGGTATTTCAAGGATCGAAACTGACGTGCAACTTAAAGGCTGAGGCAACTGGTGCGAAAGACTTGGTATAACATTAAAGATATCGAAGATATGTTACTGGTTCAACTTCATTGTCGATCTTCAATGAAGAAGAACTCCTATCTGAGAAAGACAGTAAAGATGAAGATGACACCATCACCACAATGAAATTTCAGGATGAACTGAAGAATGCTTTGTATTTATTAGAATATTATTGCTTAAACATTTTAGATTATCTTATGCTACTTATATTAGTAAATTAGTTATTTGTGTTGATTTTCGGCTAACATACTGGTTGTTGTTAGTTATTATGTATGCTAACTTCTCTATTGATATTTGTTGGAGCAAACGAGTTAATTGTTATTCCATAGAACCCTAGACTCTCTTATATAGAGAGAACCCATGGGTAAATTACATAGAGGTCCAAGAGAAAAATAGAAAATACGAAACGGTACATGATAACATAACATAAACCTCTACACTCCCCCTCAAGATGGAGCATAGATGTCAATCATGCTCAGCTTGGAAGAACATCTCTAAAAAGGTCCTCTGAGCAATGGCTTGGTAAATATATGAGCAGTCTGATCCTCTGAACTAACATGTGAAGTAGAAATCAAGCCCTTCTGGATCATATCTCTAGTGTAGAGGCGGTATACTTCGATATGCTTTGTTCTTTCGTGAAATGCTGGACTGTTAGCAATAAATAAAGCTGCTTGATTGCCACATTGAAGCTGCATGGGTAAAGGAACATTTACATGTAAGTCTTCTAATACGGTTCGAACCCATATCATCTCCGTGCTTGCTTGTGTCATGGCCCCATATTCAGATTCAACACTAGATCTTGCCACAACAGTTTATTTCTAGCTTTTCCAAGAAACCAGAGAGCTCCCCACAAACACGGCAAAGCCTGAAGTAGATTTACGATCCTTAGGACACCCTGCATAATCTGCATCTGCACAAGCTAAAATAGATAAATCTGTGTTCTTTCGAAACAGCAACCCTGAGCCTGGAGAAGACTTTAGGTATCTCAGTATCATGTATATGGCTTCCATATGAACTTGTCTTAGTTGCTCCATAAATTGACTCACCCGGCTTACTGCAAAAACAATATCGGATCGAGTTATAGTGATATAAAGAAGCTTACCCACCATCTCTCTGTATCTTCTTTTGTCCACTTCTTCAGTATCATTGTCATATAGCTTCATACTTGGGTCCATAGGAGTGCTCGATGGTCTACAACCAACCATTCTTGTTTCAACCAGAAAGTCTGTAATGTATTTCCTTTGGGTCATCACCAGACCCTGTGCATTTCTTGCAAATTCCAACCCCAGAAAATATCTTAGGGTACCAAGATCCTTCGTGACAAACTGACGGCCCAAGAATGCTTTTGTCATCTCTATTCCCGGAACGTCATCTCCTATAACCAGAATATCATCAACATATACCATGATAACAACCGTACCTCTGGAGGTCTTCTGAATGAACAACGAGCGATCCGCATTTGATCTTTTGAATCCCTGTCGTTCAATTAGGTGGGAAAGCTTCTGGAACCACGTCCTTGGACTCTGTTTAAGGCCATATATCGCCTTGTGAAGTCTACACACCATGTGAGTCTCCCCCTCAGCGGTAAACCGGTGGTTGTTGCATGTAGACTTCCTCATGTAGATATCCATACAAGAATGCATTCTTGACGTCAAGTTTAAAAATATACCAGTCACGTACCACAACAACCGATAGAAGTATACGAAGCGTCGAGTGCCGAGCCACTGGAGAGAATGTATCCAAATAGTCTACACCATAGGTTTGTGTGAAACCCCTTGCAACAAGTCTTGCCTTGTACCGATCAAGACCGCCATCTGCATGGTATTTAAATGTGAACACCCATTTGCAACTAACAATAGGTGCGCCAGATGGAGCAGGAACCAGGCTCCATGTGCCACGGGACTGTAAAGCACGCATTTCTTCCTCCATAGCCAATCTCCAGCAGTCAATCTTCATAGCCTCTTGATAAGTCCGTGGTATCTCCACGGAAGACAAGGCCGCAGCAAACCTCTGAAAATCACCTGTGAGACGGTGAAAAGAAACCTGAGACGTAAAGGGATAAGACGCACAAGTCCGTTTCTGCTTCCGAATAGCAATAGGAACATCAAGGTCACCGTCTACTGTATTCGATGGTGTATCCTCCTGTAACGAAGATTCCTGCACAGGCACAGTATCTGAAAATTCATTAGTAATAGCATCTGAACATACCTGAGGCGTGATAGATGCTTGACGTGTAGTCTGAGTAGGACCTGACCGACGTGTATAGAATTTAGGCAATGGTGGAATAGGTTGTTGTGGAGGTGGTTGTAGTGGTGATGGCGATGATGATGGTGGCATGATAACTGGAATTGGAGTGGACACAGGTGAACGCAGAGTAGGAGGAGGAACATAGACATCATCATTAGATGTGGAAGAGGCCAACCTGTCACCTGCAGGGGAGAAGTACATAATGGGTTCAAAAAATGTAATGTCGGCACTCACAAAATATTTCTTGTTAATGGGGTCATAACAATGATAGCCCTTCTGAGTCCGAGAGTAACCGACGAAGACACACTTGACAGCTCTAGGAGAGAGTTTGTCAAGTCCAGGTGACAAGTGGTGAATAAAGGAAACAATACCAAAGATGTGAGGAGTAAATGAAAATAATTCCTTATCAGGAAAGATAACGGAAATGGGAATTTTCTCACCAAGAACTGAAGAAGGCATGCGATTGACTAGGTAGCAGGCTGTAAGGACGGCACCCTCCCCCCAAAAGGTGATGGGCGCACAACTCTGGATAAGCAGGGTTCGAGTGATATCAAGAAGGTGACGATGTTTCCTCTCTGCCATGCCATTCTGTTGAGATGTGTAAGCACAGGTGGTTTAGTGAATAATGCCTTTAGACGAAAGAAAGTGGGAGAGAGAACGAGTGCGGAATTCCAATGCATTATCCGTTCACACATATTTTACAGTAGAAGAAAACACATTCTGCACTTCACTGATAAGATTTTTAATAACATCCCCTGCTTCAGATTTATTCTTTAAAAGGAAAATCCAAGATACATGAGAGAAAACAGCAACTACAACTAGATAGAACATGTGTCACTGATGATCAGGTACACGACTCGGACCCCAAATATCAATGTAAAACAACTCAAACGGGGAGCTACTACTCCGACTTTGACGACTAGGGAAGCTAGAACGATGATACTTCCCCAATTGACAAGTTTCACAATGAAACAATGAATTGGGAGGAATATGAGGCAACAGATGACGTATTTTCTGGAGCGGGAGGTGACCAAAGCGAAGATGCCATGTGTACGGAGAGATTGACCCGGTTGAATGGAAGGAGACACCAGCATATGAATTCCAGACCAGACGATAGAGACCATTCTGCTCAGAGCCACATCCAATCACCCTGCCCGTTAGTATGTCCTGAAAATGAGAGATGATGGGTCAAATATAGCGCGACAGTGCAAATCCTTCGTAATCTAGATAATTGATAATAAATTCATGGAAAACTCAGGAGCATGTAGAACATTCTGTAAATGCATAGAAAGTAATAAGGAGATCTCCCCCTGTCCAACAATAGGGGAATGAATCCCGTCAGCTCTGAGCATTGAGCGTCCAGGAGAAATGTCCCTGTAGGACTCAAGTCTATCTCTGTCACGACAGAGGTGGTGGATGGCTCCAAAATCCATAATCCAATCTGAGAGATCATGGCAAGATGTAAAGGCAGTAGCACTACCTGAGGTACTGGCAGCGACTGAAGTACTGGATGATGCTGAAGCTGCAACATCTGAGGATCCACTTAGAGACTCCACGGATGATTGAGGCATAATATCACGAAGACGCACAACAAGTTCTTCGAACCGATGATCTATAGTGGATGCCGACTGAGATGTAACATGCTCGGCTACACGTGTCGAGGCTGGAAACCCATGCTTAGAATAGCATGAGTCCTCTGAGTGACATGTGCGATGACAAAAAGAGCACGGTTGGCGAAAACAACCTCCCCGGCCACGAGGTCCATGTCCATGAAATGAAGATGGACCACCTCTCCCTCGCGATACCGCCATCGCCGAAGGAGGTGGAGTAGATGTGCTTTAAGAAACAAAGATACGACTGAGCCTCCGGTACACTTCCTCCATAGGAGGAATAGTAGCATCGGCAAGTATCTGAGAGCGGGCTGCCTCGTACTCAGGATCAAGTGCCACGAGTAATACTCCCACCATGGTAGCATTACGGAAGGTCTTTTGTTGCTCTGATGTGATCGTGAGCGGAATGGTGCTATATAGTTTCTCAAAAAAACTCGCAAGGACGTGTACAAAGTGTAAAGCGGCCGCCCATTCTGCTTCATTGTGAAAATATCATGTTGTAGCTGTAACATCTTGGTCTCATTCTGCACATGTGAATATGTGGTAGCTAGAATATCCCACATCGCCTTGGCAGTGGGCTGATGGAGGACATCATTAGCAATCTCCATCGACAGTGTTCCTGATAGCCAAACCTTGGCATAAGAATCATCAGCCTCCCAAGAGGCATAGATCCCAATCTTCTCTGCCGGCTCATCCTCGGTAAGTATATGCGTCTTACCGTTCGACTTCATGAGACTCATGAGCTGCATCGCCCAGAGTTCACAGTTCGTCCCATCCATCTTGACTATCGGCGTTAGTCCCTTAAACGCGCCTATGGAGGGCATAGCAACTTTACTTTCTGACATCTTGTCGGAGATGAAAAACTAGAGATTGTAGACAAGAACTCAGTGTCTACAAAGACTTCATAGGATTTGAGTGCATATGCAAACGTTTATGCACTCAAATCCATGACTTGCGGGGGCTAGTGGATCCGGGAGGGGACTTGCAGGGCTTGTGGGGTCGGCGGGAGGCCGACGGGGCCGATGGGGCCGCTGCTAGGGGATGGCGGCAGGAGGTAGGGATGCCGCGAGGGGGCTGGGGGCACGGGAGGTGCCGCCACTGGGGGCTGGCGGGTGTCGGGGCTGCCGCTAGGGGCTAGTGGGGGCGCCGCTGGGGGCTGAGGGCACCGACAAAGGGCTGGCGGCAGGTGGAGGGGTCGTTGAGAGGAAGGGACTACGGGATTAGGGTTAGGGTTAGGGATTTGGCTCTGATACCATGTTGGAGCAAATGAGTTAATTGCTATTCCATAGAACCCTAGGCTCTCTTATATAGAGAGAACCCATGGGTAAATTACATAGAGGTCCAAGAGAAAAATACGAAACGGTACATTATAACATAACATAAACCTCTACAATTTTTGATAGATATAGATCGCTTTTGGATCTACATGAAAGCCTTTTTTCTGATCTTCTTAAACTCCATTTTCATTACATAAATTCAGATCAATTATAGTGTTATATATATATATAAATTAATATACAAAATTATAAGCATACTACTTTCCTGAACCTTGTTGCTAAACGCCCATTACACATACTATACGAGTAAAACATGAATCTGAAGTAAATACTAAGTCTATGACTTTTGTAGATGGTCTAGCTAAATTTCATTAAAGATAAAGAAAAATTGGACAAATTACTAGGTGATTCACGTCAGTCTAAAACTATATTTGGAATTGGTTATGAACCCTATAATAAAACTGATGTTGATAGTTCAAAACGATTATAAGTTACATTTAGACGGAAGAAAACCAGTGATGTTGATACGCCCAAGTTTGGTGGAAATAGGAAGGTTTGAAACAAATAGAAGAAGCATAACCTCGAAAATGCAGTGCAAGGGTAAGGAATAGGGAGAAAAGGGCTACGTCGAGAAGTCGAAGTTGGAGGGTTGTCGTCGGTTTCTTGACTAAACTTCATAGCTTATAGACCAAAGAACTTGACTCTAGTGATGCGGTAAGGGTCCCCGAGATAAGGGATTGAGGAGTGGTGGAGAATGTGGGGGATAAGAATCTCGAGAGAGAGAGAGAGAGAGAGGTGGTACGAAGGAGCAATTGCAAGAATTAACAAAATATAAAGACACTAATTGAATGGGTGACCATTTACAAAGTTGTAGATCAAAACAAGCACGTCATATGTGACACGTGACATGTTGGTTGTTTTGTTCCTGAAGTTCTAAAAAAGCGATTCAGAAATTGGAGGGGCCAAAATGGGGAGTGGTCAATGGTCATCCTTTTGCAAGAGCATGTAGAAAGAGGAGGGTTTCATGATAATCATAGTAAGATATGCCCATTACGAGATTGTCTATTGTTGGTCCTTTATTAGGAACATAGCCTAAAATGTTTATATTAGTGGCATGTTGGTGACTTGTCGAAACCGAGATATCGGTGACATGTTGGGGACATGTTGATGTCGCTGAAATCTTAATGAAGCTGTGAAATTGCAAAGCAAGGCTAGCGAAACTCACCATATCGATGTCAGTTTCGTGAAGCTGGAGAAACCGATATATAGTCGGACTTTATCGACATTTCAAGCCATGATTAGGACAACCAAGTATGTGATGAATCATAGAAGCATCCACGACAAAGGTGTGTTGGTGGACGGTGGTGCGAAGACACAGTAGAGTCTACATTATCAATTGGGTTCGTGTAGAACTGCAAGACAGAAGTGAACGAGGTATCCAGTAAACGAGGGATCCACAGGTACCGAGGTAGAAAAACTGGTTAAATAATAGATACATCCAGTTTTGGTGGAAAAGTTCAATGCAAGTAAGCAAGCGGTTTTGCTAGGCTTACCAAAGAATGGATCGACAAGTCAAGAGGGTGGGCCTTGAGTAGTGGAGGAGTCGGTTAGAGAAGGTGGATGATTTCTGTCCACTAGCTGAAATTTAACCATGATCATATCATTTGGGTGTAGGAAAAGGGTTTCCTGCAACAAAAATAGTAAAACGAGCCTATTAGTCTTTAAAATCCTTAAGAGAATGAAACGAAACCAAGTAAAAATGCTATCTGGTTACAATAGTTGATCGATCAACATGACACTCCTTGATCGATCACATGGAGTCACTTGATCTATCACAAGGATGCTATAAGCTAGGTCTTTGGGTTTCTCTTGAGTTCTGATAAGTAGAAAGATGTATGAGGGCCTTCTATGGGGCGAGTAGTTTTTATAGGATTGCGGAGGTCAGCCTATTGAGGATAGGTGAGAGATAAGGGTCTAATAAGGAGATTTCATGGGATTTGACATAAATCCATCAAAAGTTATTTATATCTAAAAAGTAGTATAGGGAACATGCACGTCTAGAAGTCTTACCTCGTGTCCTCTTTTCAAAAAGTCAAAAAAGTGATGCCATCTTTTCAAAATTTTGAGTCAAGCACCCAACTGATCGATTGAACATATCTGATTGATCAATCTGATTTGTCCAGCTGATCAAGCACCACTTGATCGATTAGGTTAACATGTTTGCCGATCACTGTAGAGATATGTTTCTACATTTCTATGTTTCTGTATTAGTTTATCTATTTTCTTTTCCTCTTGTATATTTTATGTAATTTACCTATAGGCCTCTCCTCTATATGAGAATCTAGGGCTCAAGGAATAAACAAGTCTATTATTTTTCCCAACATGGTATCAAGGTGGCAGTCCTAAACCGGAGCTCGTGTACCCGACACCCTTACACTAGCCCCACCTCCAACCCTCTCGCGACATTACCGCCCACCCTGGGGCATCGTCATCGTTCGGCACCGCCACCTGCCCAGCACCGCCGCTTGCCGTCCTCGGCACTGCAACCGCTCGCTGCTTATCCCCTTTGTAGTTGTACCCGCCCCTGCGGTCGGACCCATTGCCCCTTTCGTACGGTCGGACCCCTCCTTTTGCGATTGGACCCCACACTTGCGGTTGTAGCCGCCAAAGCCGTCGCCACAACAGGGGCACCTACTTGATGAGGTCGGTTGCTATTTGAGTCTACACATGCAACCAACCTCCCTTATGTCCATGTAGACAAGTATTTCGACAAGTTTATTTGTCTTCTGCGACTGGCAACATGTTAGAGAACAAGATAGATATTCCCACCATAGGCGCCTTCAGAGGTCCAACGCCCATAGTCAATATGGATGGGTCGAATTATGAGTTGTGGGTCATGCAGTTCATGAGCCTAATGAAGTCGATGGTAAGAGGCATATTCTTACTGAGGAAGAGCTGACGAAGATGACAGTGTTATATGCCTCATAGGAGGCTGATAAGGCATATGCTCAGGTTTGGTTGTTTAGTATCTTTATACCAGATATTGCAAATGATGTCCTGCACCAGCCCACTATCAAAGCCAAGTGGGGATTCTTGCTGCCATGTATTCACAGGCGAAGAATGAAACAAAAATTCTATAATTTCAGCATGATATCTTCATGATAAAGCAGAATGGTCGACCTCTACATGCTTACTATACTACCTTGCACGGGATGTTTAAGAAGTTTCATAGCTTTATGCCTCTCACCGCTACTCCAGAGCAGAAGACATACCAGAATGCTATGATGGTTGGAGTCAACCTGACATCTCTTGACTCACAGTATGAGGCCGCTTCCTTTATATTGGTTGATGCTACTATTCCTCCCATGGAGGAGGCCTTCGGAGATCGAGCCTGATCAATATCTCGCACCAGTATGGGATTCCTCTGCCATGGAGGCGTCTCGTGGAAGAGGCGGTCCATCTCAGTTTCGTGGACGAGGACCACGTGGCAGAGGTGGTCGTGGTCGTAGACCACCTTGTACCTATTGTCAGAGTCGGAGCAGTAGTTCCCCTTTTGAGTTTCATGACTCTGAATAAGAAGAGTACTGGTCACAACAAGAAGATGGTGTTGTTCGTGTCTGCAACATCGATATGCTAAGTGTATGCGCAAGACATCAGATGCACATAGCCAAGCAAGGCCTCAGATTTCAGCGAAATTCATTCGATTTTTTGTCGAATATCGATATCATGCCGAAATCGAAATTCGACCGAAATTGCCGAAACGACCGAAATATAAGGGCCCTAGTACAAAAGATGACCGAAATGACCGAAATTTCGATCGAATTTCGATCGAAGTTCCATCGAAATTCCATTTCGATCAGTCACTGAAATGGTGATCGAAATCGACATTTAGGACCTTGTTGCCAAGGAACCTGAAGAAATGGGATAGTTGAATTGTATAAAACTCCAATGCATTATTAGAGTAAACATATCTAACATTAGCAGAAAAATATCTTTATTTCATAAATAAAAGATTGAATAGCATACCCATACTTGTTTTTCAAAAGAAAAACCCATGAAATTCTAGAGTAATCACCGACAACTGCAAGATAAAACATGTGCACCTAATGGGTAGGGACAAGATTGGGACCTACAAAAAAACTATTGCTATGACTCTGACGACCAGGATAACTAGAATGGTGATGCTTCCCAAGCTGGCAACCTCCAGATTGAAAGGTAGATCGAGATGCAATCTGAGAGAGGACTCTTTAAAGCTTCTGCAAAGGAATGTAACCAAACCGAAGATACTGTAGACGTCTATGTTATGCTGCATTGTTAAGTATTTCTTATTTTCTTATATACGTCTGTGTAATTTATCCAAGGGTTTTCTCTCTATATAAGAGACCCAAGGGCTTCATGGAATAACATAAGAAAGTATTCTCGGCTCTAACATGGTATCAGAGCCAAAACCCTAATCTAGGGTTTTCTCCACCCGCCCCCCCCCTTCTTCTTTGCCGCCGCCGCCAACCCCTCTCGCGGGGCCCTCACCGCCGGCCCCCTCCTCTCGCCGCCTTCAGCCTCCAGCCCTCACCGTCGGCCCCCTCCTCTCGCCGGGGCCCTACTTCCATCCCCAACCCGCCGTCGGTCCCAGCCCCGCTGCAGGCCCCAACCCGCCGCCGGCCCCAGCCCGCCGCCGCCGAGGCTGCTCTAGCCTCCTCTACTTGCAGAACCTCTCCTTCGGTCGGCTCAGCTTCGACAATGGGTTCAAGTGCATAATGTCTACATATGCACTTGAATCCACAAAGGTCTTTGTAGACGCCAGTTCGTTTGTCTATCATCCCTAGTTTCTCTTCTCCAGCAATATGTTAGAACAAAAAGTTGATATGCCCGCCATAGGTGCCTTTAAAGGTTCGGCACCAATCGTCAAAATGGACGGGACAAACTACGAACTGTAGGCTATGCAGTTCCTCAGTCTTATGCAGTCATGTAGTAAGAAGCGTATTCTTACCGAAGATGAACCGCCGGAGAAGACGGGAATATATGCCTCATGGGAGGCTGATGATGCCTATGCAAAGGTCTGGCTGTCCGGGACGCTCACGATGGAAATCGCCAACGACGTCCTCCATCAACCCACCGCCAAGGCGATGTGGGACATTCTGGCTGCAACTTACTCTCAAGTGCGGAATGAGACGAAGATGTTGCAGTTGCAACATGATATTTTTACAACGAAGCAGAATGGCCGGCCCCTTCATTCTCTGTACACGTCCCTACGAGGGATGTTTGAGAAACTATACTCCACCATTCCACTCACGGCCACCCCCGAACAGCAGAAGACGTTTTGCAATGCCACCATGGTAGGAGTTCTCCTCGCTGCTCTTGATCCGGAATACGAGGCAGCTCGGTCTCAGATCCTCGCAGATGCTACTATTCCTCCTATGGAGGAAGTCTACAGGAGGCTCAGTCGTATCTCTGTTCCCACTAGTGTCGCAACTACATCTCCGTCTGCAATGGCAGTTTCTAGAGGACGAGGTAGCTCGTCTTCCTTTCGTGATCGAGGAGGTGGCGGACGTGGTCGAGGAGGTCGTGTGCGTTCAACATGCTCCTTTTGTCGTCGAACTGGTCATTCAGAGGATACATGCTATTCCAAGCATGGATTTCCTCCGTCTGCACGTATAGCTGATCATGGTCAGGCCACATCCACGCATACTTAAGATCACAGGTTTGAAGAGCTCGTGGCACGGCTTCGTGACATTATGCCACAGACATCGACAGAGGGTGCTCAAACCCCCGACGTTGCGGCTTCTGCGTCCGCTAGTACATCTGCTGCTGCCAGTACCTCAGGTAGTCCTTCTACCTCTAGTCATAACCATGATCTCTCAAGTTGGATTGTTGACTCTGGAGCCACCCATCATCTCTGTCGTGATAGAGATAGCCTGCAGTCCTACAGAGCTATTCAATCTGAATGCTCAGTGCTCATAGCTGATGGCACTCATTCCCCTATTGTCGGTCAGGGGGAAACTGTTTTATTACCCTCCATGCACTTACAGAATGTTCTACATGCCCCAGAATTTTCTATGAATTTATTATCCATCAGTCAGATTACAAAAGATTTACACTGTCGTGCTATATTTGACCCATCTTCTGTCATTTTTCAGGACATACTAACGGGCAGGGTGATTGGCTGTGGTTCTGAGCACAATGGCCTTTATCGTCTGGTACGCCACTCCTATGCTGGCGTCTCACTACAATCTCAGGGATCCGTTTCTCCATTTACATGGCACCTTCGCTTTGGTCACCTGCTGCTGTAGAAAATGTGTCACCTTCTGCCTCAGATATCTCCTTCTTCGTTGTTTCGTTGTGAAGCATGTCAGTTAGGGAAGCACCATCGCTCTAGCTTTCCTAGTCGTCCGAGTCGGAGCAGTAGCTCTCCATTCAAGTTATTTCATATAGATATTTGGGGTCCGAGTCGTGTCCCAGATCATCAAGGGCACAGGTTTTATCTTGTTGTAGTTGATGATTTCTCTCGTGTTTCTTGGACTTTTCTTCTTAAAAATAAATCTGAAGCAGGAAGTGTTATCCAAAATCTTATCAATGAAGTGCGGAATATTTTTTCCTCTACTATCAAGTATGTGCGCACGGATAATGCATTGGAGTTCTGCACTCGTTCTCTTGCTCGGTCTTCTAAGGGAATTATCCACCAAACAACATGTGCGTACACATCTCAACAAAACGGTGTTGCGGAACGAAAACATCGACACTTTCTTGACATTGCTCGCGCATTACTTATTCAAAGTTGCGCACCGTTAGCTTTTTGGGGGGATGCTATACTTACCGCATGTTATCTGGTCAATTGTATGCCCTCGACCGTTCTTGGGGAAAAGGCCCCTATCTCTGTCCTTTTCCCTGACAAGGACTTGTTTTCACTTACTCCTCGTGTCTTTGGGACTGTTGCTTTTGTTCATTGCTTGTCTTCAGGACTTGACAAACTCTCTCCTAGAGCTGTTAAGTGTGTTTTTGTGGGTTACTCAAGGACACAGAAAGGATATCGTTGCTATGATCCCATTTGTGGCAAATACTATGTCAGTGCTGATGTTACATTTTTTGAACCAGTTATGTACTTCTCCCCTGCAGGTGACAGATTAGTTTCCTCCACTTCCGAGGATAATAATGTCTATGTACCCCTTCCTCCAAGTCTGGGTCAGTCTGAGTCCCCTACACCACCACCACCACCTCCTCCACCACTCGTCTCACCATTTCCTAAGTTCTACACACGGCGATCAGGGCCTGCTCAGGATACAAGCCAACCATCCAGCACGCCTCAGGTATGTTCTGATATTATCACTAATGATGGGTTAGATAATGCACCTGTGCAGGAACCTTTGCTACAAGAGGAGGATCCGCCAGCTAGTACAGTGACAGATGACCTTGATCGTCCTATTGCTCATAGGAAGCAGAAGAGTCAATGTGCATCCTATGCTCTTGCGTCTCAAGCGTCCTTTCACCGTCTCACTGGTGATTTTGAGAGGTTTGCAGCGGCGGTCTCGTCGGTTGACATTCCACGGACTTATCAAGGGGCCATGAAGATTGACTGTTGGCGTCTAGCTATGGAGGAGGAGATGTGTGCCTTACAGTCTAGAGGGACTTGGTCTTTAGTTCCTATTCCTCCGAATGCATCCGTGGTGAGTTGCAAATGGATTTTTACGGTTAAATTTCACGCAGATGGGTGCCTCGACCGATACAAGGCCAGACTTGTCGTACGGGGATTCACCCAAACCTATGGGGTGGATTATTTGGACACCTTTTCACCAGTGGCTCGACACTCGACTCTTCGCATTCTCCTATCTGTTGTTGTGGTACATGACTGGACTATTTTCCAACTTGATGTGAAGAATGCCTTCTTGTATGGTGATCTACAGGAGGAAGTCTACATGCAGCAGCCACCGGGGTTTGCTGCTGAGGGGGAGACTCAGATGGTGTGTAGACTTCATAAGGCTATCTATGGCCTTAAACAAAGTCTACAAGCATGGTTTCAGAAACTTTCCCAGCTGATTGAGCGACAAGGGTTCAAGAGGTCAAATGTGAACCATTCATTGTTTATCCAGAAGACTCCTAGAGGTACGGTCGTCGTCATGGTATATGTTGATGATATTCTGGTTACAGGAGATGATGCTCAGGGGATTGAGAAGATCAAAGCCCTTTTGGGAAGCCAATTCATTACGAAGGATCTAGGCACGATAAGGTATTTTCTGGGTATAGAGTTTGCAAGAAATGCACAAGGAATGGTGATGACCCAAAGAAAATATGTCACAGACTTGCTTGTAGAAACCGGAATGGCTGGATGCAGACCATCGAGCACGCCTATGGACCCAAGTATGAGACTTTACGACAATAATACCGAAGAGATGGACAAAAGAAGATACAGAGAGATGGTGGGTAAGCTTCTATACATCACTATAACTCGTCCGGATATTGCCTACGCAGTAAACCGGGTGAGTCAATTTATGGAGCAGCCCAGGCAAGTTCATATGGAAGCCGTGTATATGATATTGAGATATCTGAAGTCTTCTCCAGGCACAGGGTTGTTATTTAGAAAAGTCACAGATCTGTCTATTTCAGCTTGTGCAGATGCAGACTATGCGGGATGTCCAAAGGATCGTAAATCTACTTCAGGATTTGCTATCTTCATAGGAAGCTCTTTGGTTTCTTGGAAAAGCAAGAAACAGACAGTTGTGGCAAGATCCAGTGTTGAATCTGAATATAGAGCCATGGCACAAGCGAGTGCAGAAATGATGTGGGTTCAAGCGGTCTTGGAAGATTTGAATGTAAATGTCTCTTTACCCATGCAGCTTCAATGAGACAACCAGGCAACATTGTTCATTGCAAATAATCCTGCTTTTCATGAAAGGACAAAACACATCGAGGTAGATTGTCACTACACTAGAGACATGATCCAGAAGGGCTTGATTTCCACTTCACATGTTAGTTCAGAGGACCAGACTGCTAATATATTTACCAAGCCATTGCTCAGAGGACCTTTCCAGAGATGTTCTTGCAAGCTGAGCATGATCGATATCTATGCTCCATCTTGAGGGGGAGTGTAGACATCTATGTTATGCTGCATTGTTAAGTATTTCTTATTTTCTTATATATGTCTGTATAATTTACCCAAGGGTTTTCTCTCTATATAAGTGACCCTAGGGCTTCATGGAATAACATAAGAAAGTATTCTCGGCTCTAACAGATACTACGTATAGGGGGAGACTGACATGGTGGGAATGGAAGAAGCACAATCTACGGAGACCAACCCGGTCTAGAGACCTCCTTGATCACAACCACATCCAATCACCCTACTCATGAGTATATATTGAAACACAAGAGAAGAGGGGTGAAGTATGGCACGACAATGTAAATCCTTTGTTTCTTCACTAACAGATAATAAATTCATGGAGAAATCAGATGCATGAAGCAGATTCTACAAGTGCATGGGTTGTACTACCAACAGAATCTCCCCATATCCTACAATGATATAATGTGCCTCATTTGCAATAACAATTGATCTGTCAGGATGAACTGATATGTATGAAGAGAACTGAGCTTTGTCTCCACAAAGGTGGTGAGAGGTACTCGAATCCATGATCCACTTACAAAAATCTGCCATGTGATTAATAGTAAAATGTTGAGATGATTGTATCTCATTGTATTTTCTTTATATTTTATGTTTTATTTGGGTATTACTTATGTAATTAACCCATGGCTCTTCTCCTATATAAGAGAGCCTTGGGGTCTCGTTTAATACAAGTCTCATTTTTATCCCAACATGGTATCAGAGCAATGATCCTAGACTGGGGTTCTCTTACCCTAACCCTACACCCACTGCCCCTCCCCCCACCCCCTGGTACTGCCCGCACCTTCTCCCAGCGCTGCCAGCACCTGCGCCGCCCACCCCAGTTGCCGCACCCCCAGGCGGCTCCTCCTTGGTCGTTGCGCACCCCCAGGCGGCCTCTCCTTCGCCGCCGCACTATCAAGCAGCCCCTCCTCCGCCACCGGAAGACCCAACCAGCCCCCCCTCAGGCTACCGCCTTCTCCGAGGCGCTCTTCTATCACCGTCCTGCCTCCAGTGCTCCCGTCCTACCCCTGGCTGCATCTTAAATCCTTCCCAGCTATCTTTGAGGCCTCCTACTAGACGTTTTTGGAGGCAAATTAGATCTGGACTAATTCGACAACGGTGAAAGAGTCTGATTTGCCTTGTCATTTGCAACCCTAGACCTCGACCAGGGGTTTAGGGATGAGTGTATAGGTCTACAGATACACCTCATCCCTCTTATGGCACTGTAGACAACTCCATTGTTGAGATATTTCCCTCTTGTTCCGCATTTCTTTACTAGGCTATTGAAGAATGTCAGAAAACAACGGTGACGTGTTCTCCTCTTCCGATGCCTTCAAGGGACCAGCAACTATCGTGAAGATGGACGGGACCAACTATGAGTTATGGTCCATGCAGTTTCCCACCCTAATGCAATGCCACAACAAGGAGCATATTATGACTGACTCGGAGCCGGCGGACAAGACTGGGACAAATGCATCATGGAAGCAAGATGATGCATATGCTCGTATCTGGCTTTCTGGGCCACTTAGCATAGAGATTGCTAATGATATTGTCAATCAGCCAACTGCAAAGGACATGTGGGATATATTGGCTGCTACCTACGGCCAGGCGAAGAATGAAAGCAAGATCCTCCAACTTCAGTTTGACATCTTCTCGACCAAGCAGAATGGTCGACCTCTCCATGCACATTTTTCACATCTGAGAGGCATGTTTGAAAGAATTCACAGCTTCATACCTATCACTGCCAGCGTGGAACAACAGCAGGCATATCGGAATGCCACTATGACTGGAGTGTTCTTGTCATCCCTGGATCCAGAGTACGATGCAGCCCGTACTCAACTTTTGACTGGCGAGACCATACCACCGATGGAGGAGGTCTACAAGCGACTAAGCAGGATTACTACCATACCTATGTCTACACCACAGCTGGCGTCTTCGGCTATGGCTGCTTCTCATGGACGAGGCAACGCATCCCAATTCCATGGTCGTGGACCTCGTGGTCGAGGTGGAGGACGTCAACGTGGTCCATGTTCTTATTGTCGTCGTCCTGGTCACTCAGAGGAGACATGCTTTCACAAGCATGGCTTTCCGGTGTCTGCACGTGTAGCTGAGCATACTGACTCTTCACCTGCACCCACTATTGATGCACGTTTTGATGATCTTGTCTCGAGATTTCGAGAGATGGTGACCACTCATGTGCCTCAGACGGCAGGACCATCAGATATAGCGGCCACCGCCAGAGCATTGCCAAGTTCCTTAGGTATTTCATATGTGCTTACCAATAGTAGCAGTTCCGATGTGACATATTGAATTATTGATTCTGGAGCCTCCCATCACATGTGTGGATACCAGACACATTTTACCTCATACAGGGCTATCCCTCCTGGGCGATCCGTGATCATAGCCAATGGAGTTCCCCTACCCATTGTTGGCCAAGGGGAGATTGCTTTAGTTCCGTCCATATATTTTCAGAATGTTTTACATGCTCCAGACTTTGAAATGAATCTTTTATGTATTAGTCAGATTATAAAAAATCTACACTGTCGTGCCATTTTTTGACCCCTCTTCTCTCATGTTTCAGGACATACTAACTGGCAGGATGATTATTCATGACCGTGAGCAGAGAGGATTGTATAAGCTTGTTGTGCCATCATGTGCTGGGGTGGCCTCCATTCCCTCCGGATCAGTTTCGCCTTTCATGTGGCATCTTCAGTTTGGTCACCTTCCTCTTCAAAAGATGATACGTGTTCTCCTGCAAATATCCACTCGTGCTACTTTGGACAGTGAAGCATGTCAACTTGGAAAACATCATCGCTCCTCCTTTCCAAGTCGTCCATGTCGTAGTACTAGTCGGTCTTTCGAGTTAATTCATTTTGACATTTGCGGTCTGAGTCGTGTTCGTGATCATCAGGGGCATAGGTTTTATATTGTTGTTGTGGATGATTACTCTAGAGTTTCTTCAGTTTTCTTGATAAAACATAAGTCTGAAGCAGGTGTTATAATTAAGACTTTTCTTATTGAGAACAACATCTTTTCTGCTAATGTCAAATACATCCGTACAGATAATGCTTTAGAATTTTCTACTCTACGTTTGGCAGAATTTCTCCAATCTCTGGATGTTGTTCATCAAACTTCATGTACTTATACATCACAAAAAAATGGGGTTGATGAACGCATACATCGTCATCTCTTAGACATCACGAGGACCTTGTTGATTCACAGTCGTACACCTCATTCATTCTGGGGGGATGCGGTTCTAACCTCCTGTTACTTGGTGAATCGCATGCCATCCACTATTCTTGGAGAAAAGAGACCCTTCTCGATTGCGTTTCCTGAGAAGGAACTATTCACGCTTACACCACGCGTCTTTGGTTCGGTGGCTTTTATCCATGACTATAATCATGGCCGTGACAAGCTCTCACCTAGAGCTGTCGAATGTATCTTTGTTGGTTATTCTCACACCCAAAAAGGGTATAGATGTTTTGATCATGTTGGGAGAAAATACTATGTGAGCGCTGATGTTACATTTTTTAAGTCTATTATGTATTTCTCTCCTACAGGTGACGGGTTGTCTACTACAGGTTCTAGAGAGGATGTTGTGGTAGCCCCACCTCCATCTTCTCCGTCTCATGCTCTATGTGATGTTCCTCAGTCCTCGACACCAGTACCACCACCCCCACCACCATCTCCACCACCTACCACTGAGTCTACATTCTTACCTCATATTTATACTCGCAGGTCTTATACTCGCCCCTCTGCTCATGCGCCGTCCACATCATCCACTATGCCTCAGGTATGTCCTGAACATATTGTTTCGACTGATGGAACTAGCGATTTGGATACTATACAGGACGAATCGATTCCAGAGGATGGTGAGGCTGATGATCTGGAGATTCCGATTACTCTAAGGAAACCTCGTCGTCAATGTGCCACATACCCAATGGCTGCACATATTTCCTTGGATCATCTGTCAGTGGACTACAAGAAGTTCATAGTGGGGCTATCTGTTGTTACTATCCCACGAACATACCAGGAAGCGCTCCAGGAAGGTAGGTGGTGCCTTGCTCTGGAAGAAGAGATGGCGGCTTTGCCAACACGTAGCACATGGTCCATTGTCTCTGCTCCACCAGGTGTCTCAGTTGTGAACTGTAAATGGATATTTACGATCAAGCAAAGGATCGATGGCAGTGTTGACCGATTCAAAGCAAGGCTAGTGGCTCGGGGGTTCACCCAAACCTATGGGATGGATTATTAGGACACCTTCTCTCCAGTAGCAAGGCATTCAACACTACACATTGCCGTTTCACGGAACTGGC
The DNA here is from genome assembly GCA_037367405.1 of Ottelia alismoides. Classification (NCBI taxonomy): domain Eukaryota; kingdom Viridiplantae; phylum Streptophyta; class Magnoliopsida; order Alismatales; family Hydrocharitaceae; genus Ottelia; species Ottelia alismoides. The sequence continues at coordinate 73,039 of JAZKJV010003118.1, read as the reverse complement.
CTCTATACCAACTAGATGTGAAGAATGTCTTTCTCTATGTAGATTTTTTACGCAAAAACAAATGCAAATGCGAATGCGGGTGAATTAAGACACTAAAAAAGCACACAACTTAGCCAAATTAATTTTAATGAGAAATTAATCCAATTTAGCCAAATTATATTTTTCCAGTAAACTTAATCCACTGATGAATGCAACATATATTTTTTTGGAATTTTATGGCGTAAATGCAACAATTAAAAATGCACACTTTTCGTGGGTATTTTCGCAATTTTTCACACAAACAGCAAGCACAAATTATGGAAATTTTACTGGAATTAAAACATGATTAAATGAGACTACAGTATTTTTTGGATTTTTTTGACAAAATATGATTTTTTATGGATTTTTTATGGATTTTTTATGATTTTTTTCGACCGGACTCTCACAAGGAAAATAAAATTTATGTTAGAGAGATAAAAATAAAATATATACAAAAATATGAAGAGAAATAATTGAGAATAATATGGATTAATTACAAGTGGCTCGGGGGTCAGACTACCCGAGTAAATGAAAACCTAAATCCAAATTTTTAAATTGATTCCTAAGTCGTTTACCTCCCCGACAACGGAGCCATCTGACAAGTAACTAAATACGATGTTTAATTGGGTACGTTGTAGTACGTGTACTTAGCGATTCAATCAGAACCGAGAGAAGATCTCCGTGAAGAGTGTCTCGGCTTTAATTTATATCCCGGGCAAGTCCGAGGTCGAACACAGGGAGCCAAAGGAACAACATCGGGTTAATTTGAAAATTTAGATCTCTATTTCCAAATACAGATTTTTTTTATATTTTTATGCAAAAAACAAATGTAAATGCGAATGCGGGCGAATTAAGACACTAAGAAAGCACACAACTTAGCCAAATTAATTTTAATGAGAAATTAATCCAAATTAGGCAAATTATATTTTTCCAGTAAACTTAATCCAATGATGAATGCAACATATATTTTTTTGGAATTTTATGGCGTAAAATGCAACAATTAAAAATGTACACTTTTTATAGGTATTTTCGCAATTTTTCATACAAACAGCAAGCAAAATTATGAAAAATTTACTGGAATTAAAACATGATTAAATGAGACTACAGTAATTTTTTTGGATTCTTTTTGACAAAATATGATTTTTTTATGGATTGTTTAGTGGAAACATAGTGATAGTGAGTAATTAATTCTTAATTAATCCAAAATATCAAATTAGCCAGAGAGCGAATTATCCCAAAAAGGTATTTTCATATGGCATCCAGGGGACTTGAAATTTTATGAAAAGGATGTATGTGGATTTAATTAAAAATCAAAAACGAAAATCAGTCCACAATTTATTTTACGCACAGAACAACTCCACTTTGGAAAAAAAAGTTAGACAATAATTCAATCAATTATCAAGGCATCATGTCTAATTTTTGTGAAATTTTTAGAGCAACTATGTGTCAGATCTAAATTTAAGAGCACGGAATGGGTAAAATATGCAGAGTTTCAGTTAGACAATTTTAATTAATTACCCAAAGACCATAAAAATATAAATAAATATCCACGTGGTAGAGAACTAGTTGCTCAACACAATGACATTTTTTGTTGAATAAAAAGATGCAAAATATAGTTCCAAATTAGCATACAAACACAGGGTTATCCATGCAAATATAAAAACTAAAATTACAATGCAACTTATGTACAGGGACTATTATGCATTATTATAAACATGTAATAGACAAACATGCAATTTTTACATAAAAATAAAAAAGACCTTTCCTCCTCATGCAGATGGGGCGCAGGTCAGCGCGGTCGGCGGCGAGCGGAGGAGGGAAGAGGGGTACGCGGCTCGCGCGCGGTGGCGCGAGGCTGTAGAGTTGGGCGGCGGAGGGCGAGTCCGGCCAGGGGCGCGCTGGGACGCTGCAGTGCTGCTGCAGTTGGAGCGCCGAAGAGCAGTGCTCGGAGGAGGGGTCGCTGACTGGAGGCTGGCGGCTTAGTGGAGACGGGCCCGCGCTCGGCGGAGCGTGCGGGCGGCGGCCGGTCAGAGGCGGTGGCGTTGATGCCGTGGAAGGAGGGGGTGGCGGCGATGGAGCCGCTGCTTCCTTCCGTGGTTTTTTTATTTTTTAATTTTTTTTGTTGTTGTAATTTTTTATTTTAGAATTTTTTTAATTTTTTAAAACAGGGAATGAAACAAATGTAAAAAAAGGAAATGTGGTGATGGTAGTATATGATAAAGATGAAGTGGTGGTATGTGGATGGTAATGTGATGGACGAAAAAAATTGCAAAGATAAAAATAATGACAAGATGAAACTAAACTTACCTACGATGGAGACGGTCGCCTATGGTGTGCTAACGAGAGCACGATCTTCGCTCAAATCGTCGGCGAGCGATGAGAGCTCAATCAACGCACGGATGTGGCTGCGATGTTGGCCGATAAGCCAACGGATCTCACCGGAGAGAGGATTGTCGTCGCTCGACCGCAGTTGCGTCGTTGTCACCAATTCCGCTCTGGGAACTAGGCTCTTCTCACATAAAAATGGATCAAGTACAAATTGAGGAGGATGGGATGTATATAAAGAGGATGAAATGAGAGGTTATTAAAGTGGAGGGAGGTTATATTATTAATGGAGTTAAATGGGAGGTTTAAAAAATGGTGGAGTTGAATGGAGGTTTGTGGTAGAATGGAGTTGAATGGTGGTTATTGTAGAGAATGAATAAATAAAGAAAAATAAAATGAAATAAAGCAGGCTACTTTAAATACAGCAAAAAATATAAAAAAAGGAAAAATAGTGGAGAATTTACAAAGGAATACATACAACATGTACATTTTTTGTTTATATGTATTTTTTTGTCTTTTTAATAAGAGATATTTACAACGAAAAAAATACAATAAAATACTACAATCAAAATACAACACAACCATGATTTTTTTGTATTTTTAGTAACTAGGAAAGATAAAATAAAAAATGAAGAAAGAATGAATATATACATAATATACAATGTACATATAGGTCCCAAAACCCAACTTTTGCAAATGAGCTCCGATTTTAATGAAACCACTTCCTTGGATAGATAATTTTCTAACTTGAACTTTGAAAGTGAGTTTGGTGAATTTGAAGTTCATACGGAGCAGGAATGTGGCCTGGAAGTTGGACTTTACGGCTTTTTTTCTCTTTGGGATCTAGGAGCATTTATTTAAGGTGAAATTTGTTTTGTATTTTTGTATTTTTATATACATTGTTATGAACAAGTTAGATAAAGAATTAGCCAAAAAGGAGTCGAAATGAAATTATTAAAAGGGATTTTTACCCGACAGACCCTATAATCTTTGTCAATTACCTCTACGACCTTTGAAACATCGTAATTCCTCTCTTAACCCCATAAACTTGTTAACCTTTACCCTACAAACCATGTGGTTAACCACCATCCATTTGACCGTTAAAAGTAACCAGATTCTGTTATCTTTCTTTATATTATACCCATTTTATTTATGAAAATTACTATAAGTGCCACTCCCTCACCCATGTCAACTCCTCCACCTCCCCCACCCTGCCTCCCCAAGTTCGAAGCCCCCCTCCCTGCCGGTCGCGCGAGGGCCGGCCCCCCGCCCCAACTCGAAGCCACCCTCCTCGCCGGACGCACGCCGAAATTACTCACGGAATCAAACTGCTTAATAAGAATAAAAGCATTGATCGACATTGCAAATCAGATAGGAGCAATGCATAATGACAACAGGAATCCATGGAAGAGGTTTTAGAACTGGATAAAATAGCAGAGGAGATGCATCTGATTGATTTAAGATAATACAGTAGCAGTAAATGAAGAAGTTCAATCTACTCACATCATAAAACAGTAGTAGTGGTAGAAATCGGAACTTGGTTGTATCAGGATGCAGACGGAGGAGGAGATCGGGCACATAGCCAATCAAGGATCTCCCCGAAGACGAGACGGACATCCTCGTCGAATTCACCCACAAGCTGGTGCCACATGCCCGGATATATCCTGATGGTCTTGTCCTCGCTGGAGGCCCGCCGGTGGAGCTCCTTCACACTCGAGGGGTCGCAGAGTGCGTCCTCAACGCCGTGCACGATGAGTAGAGGCGCCGTGATCTCCTCAAACCTCCCCTGCAACTCGCGGCATATGCAGAAGAGCGCCAGGGTGGTGGCGGCTCTCGGCCTCCCCATGGGACGCTTGGGGCTGGCGATGGCCAACTTCCTCTTCCACTCCACCTTGAAAGACACCTCCACGATGGTGCTGCATGTGGGGACGACCCTCCAGGTGGGGACTACGGCTGCGACGACGGAGAGGAGGTACTCCAATGGCCAAGGAGGCTTGATCTTGCTGTTGATGCCGCACAAGGCACCGTTCAGGACGATCTCATCCCAATTGAGGCTGTTTTCGGTGTGGAGGTGGATGAGGAGGGTGATGGCGCCACCGAGGACTCGGAGTAGAGGAAGTAGGGGAGGAAAGGAGGATAGCCATCGCCGAAGGACTTGAAGAAGGTGACGCGACCCCTCTGCCCAGCCCCAGCTCGAAGCCCCCCTGCCCCCCCCCCCGGCCAAGCTCGAAGCGCGCGAGAACCCCCCCTCCTCTCTTCCACCTCAGGTTGGGATCCGTGAACCTCGAAAACATGGCTTCAGCCTCTGTTCCTGACACTCGCGGGGGAAGGAGCTCTTCGCAGACCTCCCCAGGCACCATGCTGGGTGCCGAGCGGTAACGCAGCATCCCGGAGCTCATCTGGGGGCCCTTGTCCTTCCCCTGCCGGTACGGGGACAACTGGAATGGTTGTGTTCCTTGTACATCTCGGATTTTGCGTTGTACCCACAATGCAGAACGAGCAAATCTGCAGAACTCAAGTAGCCTAATCACATAAAAGGGAGAAATATGTGATCTTTTCAGGGATCCATGGATGAGCAGAGGAGGGAAAGCTGGAGGGGAAGAGACGAGAGGAGCGACATGTAGGAGGGATTGGTTAGATTAACCCAAGGAAGTTAACTCTAAATGTGTCAATTTAACGGTAGGGTTCGTGGGGTAAGACGGAGCAAGTTCACGGGGTCGAGAGAGGAATTACGATGTTTCAAAGGTCGTAGAGGTAATTGGCAAAGATTATAGGGTCTACCGGGTAAAAATCCCTTATTAAAAATACATGAAGTTTTGGGCTATTTACATGTGAAAAACTCCTTTAATTTTGCGGCTTTTTATTGTTAATTTATTTTATACAATCTAATATACAATATTTATTGTGTTTTATTTACAAGAGTCATTTTGTTAATTTATTTTTTTATGGAAATTTAATTGAGAATTTGCTCAGGGAATTTGCTAAGATCAAGATATTGAGATGATGAATCGCGGATTCATCAGAGATCTACAGGAGGAAGTATATATGCAACAACCACCAGGATTTGCTATTGAGGGGGAGTCTCAGAAAGGCGATTTCTGGCCTGAAGCAGAGTTCGAGAGCTTGATATCAAAAGATATCGGAGTTGATAGAGCAGAAGGGGTTTGTGCGGTCTACTGCGGACCACACTTTGTTTGTACAGAGGACACATAGAGGTATTATGGCTATTCTTGTCTATGTGGATGATAATTTCATTAGGAGATGATGCGCATGGTATTCTTACTGTCAAGAAGTTCCTTGGTCAGCAGTTTGTGACTAAGGACCTTGGCAATCTTCGCTACTTTCTTGGATTAGAGTTCGCCAAGAACTAGCATGGACTTGTAATGACTCAGAGGAAATTTGTTATGGACCTTCTCTCTGAGACATGTATGACAGGGTGCAAACCCGCTACTACTCCTATGGATGCAAGCATGAGATTGTATGATGAGGACACCGAAGAGGTTGATAGGAGGAGATACAGAGAGCTTGTTGGGAAGCTCCTAGATGCCACCATTACCAGGCCGGATATTGCCTTTGCGGTTAGCGAAGTCAGTCAGTTCATGGAACAACCCAGGAAGGTGCATATGGATGTTGTCCATATGATCTTGAGGTACTTAAAGACTTCACCTAGCTCAGGCCTCTTATTCAGTAGGGATACATCACTTGAGGTGACAGGATGTGCAGATGCAGATTATGCTGGTTGTTCCAGGGACAGAAAGTCTACTTCCGGGTTTGTTGTTTTTGTAGGCGGCTCACTTGTTTCATGGAAAAGCAAGAAGTAGGCAGTGGTGTCCAGATCTAGTGCCGAATCTGAATACAGGGCTATGGCACAAGTTTGTGAAGAAATGGTGTAGGTTAGATCAGTATTAACCGACCTCTCTGTTGAGGTTTCTCTACCTATAAAGCTTTTATGTGATAACCAGGCAGCTTTATTTATTACCAATAATCTTGCTTTTCATGAGCGAACAAAACATATCGAGGTGGATTGCCATTACACTAAAGACATGATACAGAAAGGTCTAATATCCACTTCTCATGTTTCCACAGGAGATCAGACGGTAGATAACTTCACGAAGGCCCTTGCTAGGGGTCCATTTCAGAGATGTTCCAAGCAGAGCATGATTGATATTTATGCTCCAGCTTGAGGGGGAGTGTTGAGATGATTGTATCTCACCGTATTTTCTTTATATTTTATGTTTTCTTTGGGTATCACTTTTTTAATTAACCCATGGTTCTTCTCCTATATAAGAGAGCCTTGGGATCTCGTTTAATACAAGTCTCATTTTTATCCCAACATAAAAGCATAAGTTATGTGACGCCCGGATCCAAATAACCTGAACCCGACCTGTTTATGGTCCAATTTATCTGATAAAACTATTGATCAATATTAAATGATCTGAATCAATCAATTGATTGCAGATCAAAAATCATTTGGGGATCAATTGATCAAAAATTGATTGCATCATAATGCATGCCATCAGAAAAACTGCGATGTAACAATACGAACCGTAAAAAAACTAAGAACCCCATAAAATCCGATTCGTCAAAATGATACCAACAAAATCGATCGTTCATCGATCGGAGGTCGTTTGACGATTTTAAATCGTAAAATTTAGTCGTAAATCAAAACCACATCTCGGCGATCTCTGAATTCATCTCATATCATAAGTATATGAATACTATACTTATTTTAATTATCATTCAAAGACAGTCGAAACAAGTTATTAATCATCTGAATTGAAGATTTGAGATGTAAATATGGATGACTTTAGCATCGAGATAAGAGAGATAAAGGTTGAAAACATGAATAAAATACAAATATCAACTTTAGCAACCCAAACGTGGGCCTTCCTTCTCTCCATTTGGAGAACACCCTAACCTCCCCTCTCCTTATTAATATCAACCCATCTCCCATTTTCTCATAACTATTCTCCCCAAATCCTTCAAACTCCACCGAGTAGAAGCCTCAACTACTGCCCAAGTTCGATTGGAGTTGCTCCCTTTCTTCCAAGGAGCTGCTACTCCCAATTAAAGCCAGTTGCTGCCAACATTCGAATAACTTGTTGATCAAGTAATGCAGCTGGAGCCCCAGCCCTTGATGCTTCTCTTCTGATTGGAGCAGTTGCTGGAGGTACTGCTCCCAACTGGAGCAGCAACTATCCTCTTTAAGCAGATGGGAGTTGCTGCTCCCTTCTCCCAAGAAGCCCAACAACTGGAGCAGCTCCCCTGCCCCATTGAAACTGTTACATGTTGTCGTCTTGGAGATCCTACTGCATGCAAGCTTGGATCTCCAAAGTTGGAGATCTAACGGTACAATAAAAGCCCTCCTCTTGCTACCTTTCATGTAAATCAAAACCCAAGATTAAAATTTATAAATTAATCAAGTTCGACCATGGGAATGTTTATTTTGAGGTAATAGCTTGAATACAAACAATTTTTCTACATTTCTTTTTGTAAATTATGGACCGCCAATTTGATGAGTTTAGGAACTCCCTTTATCAATTCCATATGTTGGCAGGTTAGTAGGAATTTAGTAAGTGAAAAAAATAATGGCGTTTAGAAGGTAAATGTGTCTTGGTTCAATATATAACAATATCTGTGCATTTGGTTGACATCTGATTCAAATCAGTAAGCATATATTAATTCTTCAGTTAAGCAATTAATATAGAAATTCTGTTGAAACTACTTTGTTTACTTATGTATAATTTATTCTCCTTTTCATTTCATGGATAACGAGTTATTTGTGGAGTCCACTTAATGTCTACCACTAAGAAAATATAAAAAATGTAACTTGCACTTGATTACATACTCTACATTTGGGTTTATAATTCTGAAAAAAAAAAAGAATTCTATACAACTTAGTATGTGCATTAATGGTTTCTGATCTTCACGAAGTTTTCTATGGGATTGTGAGCAAGAAGTTGTCTGTAAGGAGACTAACAATGAAGGATAGTAGATCATATATTTCTCTTTTAATTGGGTGAAATATAAGGGTGTAACCTCGTTAGAAAGTTCTTTGAATAAAGTCCATCTTATTATGTCCTAATTTCTTATATTATATAGAGAGTAAAATATTTCCATTGGAGGCTCCAAATCTAAATCATTACAAACAATGGATGGGCTTGGATAAGATTAAAGCATATTTATCATCATTGTGCTCCTCTGGAACCATATTTTTGCCCGAGCATAATCTCCTGCCTTCTTTATGAAAATTTTGAAACCTTGAGAAGTTAGGGTTAAAGTTTTTGGTTTAATTAGGTTGTCTCCTCAATCTGCATGCATCTAGCTATGAGGAAGGTTTCCCAATCACGACTTCTGTTTGAAATTGATCAAGTCCTCGACATAAAGTCCAACTATTTCAGATGTTATTGGACCAGCTTGGATGCGTGATTTTTGTCCGGATGTTTGGTCTAAGGTTGCATCATAAAAATGCTAACTCTTTCTTTCAGTTCATAAAACCTACTGGAGGTACCCAACTCCAATTCTAATTCGGTTGGTGCAAAGTCAATTTAAATACAAACAATTGGATTATATAGGAAAGTATCCAAGAATAACATAGATAACAATAAATGAGTGTTAAGATTTAATGGGTTTACCTCATCATAAATAAACATCTCAGATATAATTGAACCAATCTATGGATTTCTTGATCATTATGACTATTAATCTCATCAATTAAGCATCTAGTATAAATCACAATTGATAAGTTGTTGACAATACCTAGATCTGTAAAGTTGACCACAAAAAAAGATTGAGAAAGAGATGAGGAGTCAAGAAAGTAAACATGATGGTGAATAAGTGATGAATGATAATTAATAGTGATGGTCATGGTGACCCTTACACCTAACCGTGCGAGGGCACGGTAACCCTCAGCTGGGTTAGAGATAGGAAGCCCAGTTACGGCAGTGGCCGCCTAGTTCGTGGATCTAGGATCACAATTTTTTTTACGATTTTTACGTGAGTTTGTAGTGTTTTTACGCTTCGTTGGGATCCAGAATTTTGACCAGTTCCGTTGACCCGCTTTCAGTAGGGTGCCTAAGCAGGAGGCCCCTTGGTTTTGGTTTTTAACGCTCTTTTTTGCTCGTACCAGTCGAGCCAGTTTTTCTGGGGTGACTTGGTTCGGAAAGTCTCTCTCACCTGTCTCATGGACGTAGTTTGGGAGTGTGCTTTACCCTCTCTTGGACCGCACTTCTACTGGGAGGGAAAAACTAAAGAGTCTCTTAGGAGGATTCCTCAACACTTGAGCTTTGGTTATTGTTCTGCCAGTAGGTCCTGGCAAAGAAGAGATCGTTGTCAGCTGGAGTTGAGGTTGGTTACAGTTGAGTTTGGATACAGTTGAATTTGGAATTGTTCTTGAGTTTTGGTTATTGTTCCGCTAGTAGAGATCGTTGCCAGGTGGAGTTGAGTTAGGTTACAGTTGAGTTTGGAATCATTCTTTAGTTTTGATTACTGTGCCGCCAGTAAGTCTGGAAAAGGAAAAGATCGTGAGAAAGAAATCATCAATCATTGCCATTTGATTATTGTTGGAGTATTCGGTTGTGCGCTACTTGAGTTGTAGATGGGTAAATAGATACCTCCAGGATCCATTTACCCCGTCCATATGCTTAGTCCCACATCTACCGGTGGTGGAACTTGGAGGCTTTGTGGAGGCTATATAAGGAGCCCCAGACCTCCTGTATCCATAGAGAAAAGCAATGCAACATATGCCCCTTTGAGGGCTTCTCCAGTGGTTTCATCCTGCTCCTTACAGAGTAGGGTTCCACGTAAAACCTTTGTGTTCTTCATGTTTCATAATCCTTTATCTTATGCTTTGCTTATCATTTCCGCTTCCGCATTCTCTATTTTCTAACATGGTATCAGAGCGGGTTCGATTCTCGAGGAGTTTTTTTTCAGTTGTTTGAGTTTCGAGTTAGATGTTTTGATCTTGGAGACTATTATGTTCATGATTGTTCGTTTCGAGTTAGATGTTTTGATCTTGGAGAATATTATGTTCATGATTGTTCAAGTTCCATGGGTATGACTGTTCAAGTTCCATGGGTTTTTGAAACCCTATTTTCTGGAATCTTGTTATATTCTGTTTGATGCCATCTTCTCCAGCAATGATTTCATGGAGCCTGAAACCCTAATTTTCTGCACGGACATGATTTATTTTCTGCATTTGTTGAAATGAAGATGCCCTTTCCTGCCGCCTGGTGCAATTTTTTCGGCCAAAGAGATGGCTGCCCTCTTCCTCTTTGCAGATCAACACCATGTCGTCACAAAGAAAAAGAACATACCATCTCTTCTGAGTTCCAGACTACCGCACTACGTGATTCCAGGTTAGGCCTCTAGAAGCCCCTGTTCTCGCTGCAATCAGCCAAAGGAGATCCAAGCATAGCGGTGGCGCAGCCCCATCACCTAGCTGCAGCATCTTGCGGTGCTCGTGTCGCCCTTCCAATGATCCCATGGTTGGCGATACTCCTGCGGTGCCAGGCTCATACGACCACCAGAGCCTCTCACCCCATGTTCTAGGCTCACGCAACCTCCAGAGCCTCTCGTCTTGCCAAGATGTGGCATAGCGAAGGCACCTGCCTCGCGCGCTCCTGCGGCACACCCGCATCGCCCAGGCGGTGCCCAGCCTCCAGGCGCACCTCCATCAGGAGAACCTACATCTTCTCTCACGTGATCTCTCGCTTCAGGTCGGTCCCCATCGGGTCGGCAGCCTCCACCTCCCTTGCAGGCGACGCTGCCCATCCCAGCAACCAAAGCTCCTCCCTCGTATCCAGGAGGCGCAAGGTCGCATCTCCTCCCGCAGCAACATCGTCCACTTGCGCAGGCGGCGCAAGAACTCGTCCAGCAGAGCCCCAAGCACACACTGCCCTCTCCCTCCTCACTCAAGCGAGCACCACTTTAGATCTCGCATAGGATCTCCCCACGCCAGTGGCGGCGGCAGAAGAAGGGCTCCCATCGGGGGAACCCTAGATGACGAAAAATAGAAAGGCCCGTCGGCCCTTTTTTGGGAGGGGGATGATATGTTTTAAACAAAAAGGGGTTGTTTATAAAAAAAAAGGGGGAGAGATGACTGAAAAAGAGGGGGCCCAACATTTGAATTAAAAAAAAGAGAGGCTGCAAAAGTTCAGGAAAAACGATGATAAAAAAAGGGAGGGTGTGTTTTCGAAAAAGGCACGTACAAATAAAAAAGTCGTACGTATATTTGCCAAAAAAAATTAAAAAAATGTGAGAAGGAAAAAAAGCTATACAAAAAATGATGAATGAAATGGCTTAAAAAATGTTTTAAAAAATGATTTGAAAAGTAGATAAAAAATGTGTGAACGGTTTATGTTAAAAAAATAATTGATTGAGAGACGAAAAAAATCATTATCGGCTAAAAGTTTTTCATCTTTTCTTCCTAGACGAAAAAAATCATTATCGGCTGAAAGTTTTTCATCTTTTCTTCCCATCTTTTGTCTTCTCCCAACTTGGTCGTTATTCATTGTTTTCCGACAAGTATGGGAGAAAGGGGGAGTATTGTGTAGGAGTCACATGTCTGTTCCAAATCCAGATGTCAGAGTCCAGACCAATCAAATTTTCTAGACTCTACAGTATTGCAGATGAAGATTCTTCATACGCAGTTTCAGACTCGACGTTCAGATTCCGAGTCCTCAGTTTCAGACTAGCGCATGTATGCGGTCTTCTTTCAGATGAGCACAAGTATGTCATCTTTTGGAGTGGTCCCCATCATTCTTGTTTTGTCGGCCAGAGTTTTCATGCGAGCCATAGGGACTCTAGAGTAGAGGACCATTCCCTCTGCCATTTGGTCAAGGGTTTTCATGTGGTATCATAGGGACACCAGAGTAGAGTACCATTCTCTGTGCCAGATAGGAGAGATCCAGTTCTCCGATGAGGAGACTTTCAGACTCCATTCTCCAACGACCGTGGACTCTGACGAGGATTGCACTTCCACGGCCTTTTTAGTTCAGCCCTTTTCAGAGGAGGAGTTGTCCACAAGTCGTGGCGGGCCAGAGTACTCCGACGAGGAGACTCCTTTCAGTTGCAGTGACTCTAAGAGGCACAGTTCAGAGCACATGCTCTCCGACGAGGAGATTCACTTGACTCACACTCCAGCCCGTTCATCCTTCTCACCTACAGGGCGTGAGAAGCAACGTCCTCGACAACAACCGATAATTGTGAGTGTTGAGTTGATATTGTCTATAGTGTCATGTAGCATGAGTTGAGTTTCTTTCTATTTGTCCATGCTGAGCATTGCGTGCTCCAGCTTGAGGAGGAATGTTGGAGTATTTGGTTGTGCGTTACTTGAGTTGTAGATGAGTAAATGGATACCTCCAGGATCCATTTATCTCATCCATATATTTTGTCTCACATCTACCGGTGGTGGAACTTTGAGGCTCTGTGGAGGCTATATAAGGAGCCCCACACCTCATGTATCCATAGAGAAAAGCAATGCAACATATGCCCCTTTGAGGGCTTCTCCAGTGGTTTCATCCCGCTCCTTAGGGAGTAGGGTTCCACGTAAAACCTTTGTGTTCTTCATGTTTCATAATCCTTTATCTTATGCTCTATTTATCATTTCCGCTTCCGCATTCTCTATTTTCTAACAATTATAATTTAGAATTATTGAAAAGAATGTTAGGAGAAGCTAGTGGACGTGTTGGGAACTTAGTTATGATACATGATACTCCATTACATACCTACGAAGGCACCCCAACCCTAACGTATTCTTCACACCTTAGAATCATATTCTGAGGTCACACTCAGACCAAGACCATAGACTATCCACTAGCCTTGAGAAATTTGACAAAGATAAAGATCAGATCAAAGATTCATCATCTACAATCCCAAGATCCATTAGTTGAGTTATAAGTGATAAAAAGATAATAATCTACATATGGATCATATAATTAATATATGAAATGGTATATATGAAAAGATAAGGGTGATGGGTGATCAGGGGATTCACATAACAGAAAAGCTTGAAAACTCATTTTTTATGCAAGTAGCTTATTAAATTTATATGTCAATACATATCTACTTGCTTTCTTTTGGAACCACTGAATTGCTTGTTATTTTTAGTATATGTTAGATTGTACTCAACCTTTTTTGACATTTCTCGTCTTCCCAACAAGTATGGAAGGCAAGGCGCTTGCATCACAATAGATTGACAGTTGGACGTTGAGTTTCCGTAGTTTCTGTTACAGTACACATGTTTATGGCTTTTGAACAAGTCTAAATGCTTCTCTTTCTCTTCTACACTTTGGGATACATATACATATTGTAGTTTCTTTTGTTACATGTAACTACATATGAAAATTTATGCAATGTAAATTGATGACATTTGTTATTAGTTATGTGGTTGTTTCCAATATTGTGAATGTCATTCGAAACGCAAAAATTTGCCCTAAATTTTAGTAACCTAATGCGATCAATTACGAATATAATATTGCAAGTGTTGTATAAATGGGTAACTCAGATCCATGGGCATCATAAGTTATATCTCAAGTACTAGCAAATGTTGAAGCAATAATGTCGGATGGTACACTATAGCCTAGAGGAGACTTAAAAGGTTATGAAACCTAGGAAAGGTTTATAATTTGGTGACATTCATACAGAAGTATGGAGAGTTATATGTGAGTGTAGTTTGACTTGGCTTATAAATTTATTCAATGTTATTTGACAAAGCAAGAAAATGCATGAAGATTGGAGGAGAACCACCGTAGTGCCTCTTTATAAGAACAAACGAAACATTCAAAATTGTTCGAAATACAAAGATATCATGTTGATGAGTCGTACTATGAAATTTTGGAAACGTGTGATCAAGAGAAGGTTGAGGCAAATTTTCAAAATAAAAGAAAATCAATTCAGATTTATGTCAGGTTGCTCAACTATTAAAGGCATCCACTTGTTGAGGAGAACAATGGAGAATTATAGAGCTAAAAGGAAGAATCTCTCTATGATTTTTATTGATTTAGAGACGGCTTATGACGATGTCCCATGGGAGATTGTGGAGAGTTTTGGAGAAGAGACAAGTAGATGTCATAAACATAACTTCATAAACAATATGTATGATAGGGCTTCATTCTGTGATAGATGATCATCAGGGACACAGGTTTTATATAGTTATTGTGGATGATTTCTCTCGTGTGTCGTGGGTATTTCTGTTAAAGAATAAATCTGAAGCGGGGAATATTATCATCAATTTCATTAATGAAGTTCGTAATATTTTTTCTGCATCTGTTAAGGTTGTGAGAAGTGATAATGCCCTGGAATTCTGTACTCATACCCTATCCAGTTATTTTTCATCTCAAAAGATTATCCACCAAACATCTTGTGCCTATACTTCCCAACAGAATGGGGTTGCTGAAAGGAAACATCGTCATTTACTCGATGTCACCAGGTCCCTTCTTATACAGAGTCATGCCTCTCATTCTTTCTAGAGTGATGTTGTTCTTACAACATGCTATCTTATTAATCGAATGTCGTCATCTGTCTAGGTGAGAAGATTTCATTCACTCTTATTTTTTCTGACAAAGAATTGTTCTCCCTTACTTCTCGTGTGTTTGGCTCGGTAGCATTTGTTCACCAGTTGTCTCTCGAGACTGACAAGTTCTCTCCTAGGGATGTCAAGTGTGTCTTCGTCGGGCATGGAAGGACATATCGATATCGATATCGTTTCGATATCGTGTCGATATCGATATATCGCTATATCTAGGAATCTCTCTGAAGAAAATGCCTTAAATCGGATATATCGATATATCGATTTCGATATCGGTCCTATGTCGATATGGATATATCGGCGATATATCGCCGATATATCGGGATACGGCCTTCCATGTCGTCGGGTACTCCAGAACACAGAAGGGATACAAGTGTTATGATCCATTGCGCAGGAGGTATTTCGTCAGTGCTGATGTCACTTTTTTCGAATCTGTTATGTACTTCTAGTCTACAGGTGACCAGTTGGTTCCCTCTGACACTATTGATGCCATATACATGCCACCACCACCGCCACCAGAATCGCTATCACCTACACCTCCTGTCATTGTGCATGTTTCACCATTGTCATTCCATTATACCGTCGACCTGCTACTGCTCATAGTCACCGCTCATCATCTAGCTCACCTGAGGTATGTTCTGAAAATATTACTATTTATGGATCTGATGATTTTCCTGAGCAGGATGTGTTACAGAGGCCAGCTGCAGAGACAGATGATTTAGATGTACCTATTCCTCTACGAAAGCAGAAGCGGAGCTGCGCGTCATATCCTATAGCATCTTCTGTGTCGTTTGACCGTCTCACTGGAGAATTCAGGAACTTTGTCATTGCATTGTCAGCAGTGGATATTCCACGGAATTATCAAGATGCACTGAAGGATAGTCGATGGCGCTTGGCCATGGAAGAAGAAATGACAGCTCTTCAGCCCAGAGGCACCTGGAGCCTTGTTCCTGCACCTGTTGATGTGTCTACAGTTAGCTGCAAGTGGGTCTTTACAGTTAAGGCTCGCCTTGTTGCTCGAGGCTTCACACAGACATATGGGGGTGTATTATCTTGATACATTCTCGCCGGTTGCTCGCCATTCCACCCTACAGATCCTCCTTTTAGTTGCAAATACTCATGATTGGTCGTTATACCAGTTAGATGTGAAGAATGCATTCCTATACGGTGACTTACAGGAGGAAGTCTACATGCAATAGCCACTTTGTTTTGCTGTTGAGGGGGAGTGTCCTACAGTATGCAGACTTCATAAGGCTATCTATGGCCTTAAGCAGAGCCCCAGATCTTGGTTCCAGAAGTCTTAGACCTGTTTGAGAAACAGGGGTACAGATGTTCTAATGCTGATCATTCCCTGTTCGTACAAAAGACACCCAGAGGTATTATTGCTATTATGGTGTATGTAGACGATATTCTGATTACAGGTGATGATGAACATGGAATCCAGGGGGCAAAAGAAATGTTGGGTCATGAATTAGTCACCAAGGACCTTGGGGTTCTTAGATATTTTCTGGGACTGGAGTTTGCCAGAAATCTCATGGGTTGGTAATGACCCAGAGGAAATATGTCACTGATCTGTTGAGTGAAACAGGAATGCTTAGTTGCCGACCAGCCACTACACCTATGGATCCTAGTATGAAATTATATGATGATGACACTGATGACGTGGATAAGAGAAGATACAGAGAACTGGTGGGCAAACTTCTTTATGTTACTATTACCAAGCCCGATATCTCCTTTGTTGTGAGTCGAGTGAGCCAGTTTATAGAGCAACCACGTCAGGTAGACACGGATGCTATACATATGATACTCAGGTACCTTAAGTCATCTCCAGGTGTGGGTTTGTTGTTTAAGAAAGACAAGGAGGTTACTTTATCAGCTTGTGCAGATGTAGATTACGCAGGATGCCCCGAGGATAGGAAGTCCACCACTGGGTTTGTTGTGTATGTTGGAGATTCTCTAGTCTCATGGAGAAGCAAGAAGCAAACGGTTCTAGCAAGATCCAGTGCTGAGTCTGAATATAGGGCTATGGCCCAAGTCAGTACAGAAATGATGTGGGTAAAGGTTGTGCTTGCATACTTATATATAGAAGTCCCACTTCCTATGGCTCTGGAATTTGACAATCAGGCAGCTCTATTCATTGCAAATAATCCAGCATTTCATGAACGGACCAAGCACATTGAGGTTGATTGTCACTTCATTTTTTGACTAAAGAAGACGGGGGTGACTTCATTTTTTTATTGTCACTTCATACGTGACATGATTCAGAAGGGATTTATTGTTACATCCCATGTTAGCTCAGAGGATCAAACTGCAGATATTTTTACCAAGGCATTACTTCGAGGGCCGTTCCAGAAGTGTTCGTCCAAGCTGAGCATGATTGATATCTACGCTCCACCTTGAGGGGAGTGTAGAGATATATTATTCACTTCTGTACTTTTCTTATATTTTTATTTTCTGTTGGACTCTTTATGTATTTTACCCATAAGCTGCTCTCCTATATAAGAGAGCCTCGGACGGATGGAATAAACAAGTTTTCTCATTTTCCCAACATGGTATCAGAGCGACAGTCCTAGACCGGAATTCTTGAGCCGAACCCTAACCCTAGCCTCCACCATGGAAGGACAAATCAATATCGATATCGTTTCGATATCGTGTCGATATCGATATATCGGTGTATATCGCTGATATATCGCCGATATATCGCTATATCTAGGAATCTTTCTGAAGAAAATGCCTGAAATTGGATATATTATTATATCGATTTCGATATCGGTTCCATGTCGATATCGATATATCGATGATATATCGCCGATATATCGGGATACGGCCTTCCATGGCCTCCACCCTCAAGCCTCATGTCGCACGCCGCCTCGCACCGCCTCTCCTGCGCATGCGCTGTGTGTGCCTGCGCACAGGTCGTTCCTGCGCACATGTGCGCCATCTCTCGCACATGTGTGCCATCTCTCGCATAGTGCGCTGCCTCTCCTGCGCATGCGTTGTGCCTGCCTGCGCGTAGGGACAACAGCGCATCTGCACGTCGTCTCGTGCATCACCAGTGCGCACATCTGTGCACATCACTCGCACGCATTCGCGCATCTGCGTGCCAGTGCATCTGTGCGCCTGTGTGTGCCCTTGACGTGATCCTGCACGCGCATCTGCGCTCATATCTTCGTGTCTGTGCAACCCTAGTCCAACGCGCGAATCCAACCTCGTTTCGCATGCGCGTTTCCATATTGATGGGTTTGGTTGCTTGTGTCTACACATGCAACTAAACTCGCTCAAGTCTGTGTAGACAAAATCATCTATTCAGTCTACTACCCTAGTCTTCCTATATCATAATGTCATAAAGCAAGGCAGATATTTCATCTACAGGCTCCTTTAGAGGTCCAGCGCCTATTGTGAAGATGGATGGTTCAAACTATGAACTGTAGGTCATGCAGTTCATGAGCATGATGAAGTCAACCGGTAAGAAGCACATTCTTAGTAAGGAGGAGCATATTGAGAAGACAAGGGTTAATGCCCCTTGGGGGGTAGATGATGCATATGCCAAAGTCTGGCTTTCAGGAACATTAGCAATTGAGATTGCTAACGATATCCTCCATCAGCCCACTGCCAAAGCAATGTGGGACATTCTAGCAGGTACCTATTCACAGGCAAAGAATGAGACGAAGATTCTGCAACTTCAACATGACATTTTTACAATCAAGCAGAATGGACGGCCTCTCCACTCATTGTACACGTCGTTACGTGGAATGTTTGAGAAGCTCTATAGCTTCATGCCTCTTACAGTCGCTCCAGAGCAACAGAAGACCTATCGGAATGCCACTATGGTGGGTCATTTTCTTGCTGCCCTTGATCCTGAGTACGAGGTAGCACGTTCCCAGATCTTGGCGGATTCTACTATTCCTCCTATGGAGGAATCTTTTCATAGGCTGAGTCGTATCACTGTTCCCGCGTCTGCTACGAATCCAACAGCCTCAATCATGGCAGCAAATCAAGGTCGTGGAGGTCTTCATCAGTTCCGTGGCCGTGGACCTCACGGCAGAGGAGGTTGTGTTCAGCCATCATGTACTTTTTGCCACCGTTCTGGACATACCGAAGACACATGCTATTCTAAGCATGGATTTCCGGCTTCTGCACGAGTCGCTGAACAGATCGAGCCCCCAGCTGCATCATCTATGGATCAGCGCTTAGATGATCTTGTAGCCCGTCTGAGGGGCATCATTCCTCCATCTGGTCCCGCTGCATCAGTACCTACTTCTGAGAGTCACGCCGACGCCGCTTCTGCATCTGCACCCACCAGTACATCAAGTAGCACCTATGCATTCACTAGCAGTAGTGGATCAGATACTTTAGAGTGGATTATGGACTCTGGTGCCACACATCATCTGTGTGGTGATCAAGATCTACTTACAAGATACAGACAGGTTTCTCCAGGCCGTACAGTGGTTATTGCTAATGGAACGCATTCCCCTATTACTGGTCAGGGAGAGATTAGACTGACACCATCCATGCATCTCAAGAACGTGTTACATGCACCTGATTTTTCGATGAATTTGTTGTCCATTAGCTAACTTACAAAGGATTTACACTGTCGAGCAATTTTTGATCCATCCTCTCTTGTTTTTCAGGACATCCATATGGGCAACGTGATTGGGTGTGGCTATGAGCAAGGCGGCTTCTATCGCCTTAGTCGGACTCCTTATGCTGGAACATCAACTCTACCTGCTGGACCCATCTCCCCATTATTGTGACACCTGCTGGACCCATCATTCTTTCTGGGGTGATGTTGTTCTTACGGCATGCTATCTTATTAATCGAATGTTGTTATCTGTCTTAGCTGAGAAGATTCTATTCTCTCTTAATTTTCCTGATAAAGAATTTTTCTCCCTTACTCCTCGTGTGTTTGGCTCGGTAGCCTTTGTTCACCAGTTGTCTCCCGGGACTGACAAGCTCTCTCCTAGGTTGTCAAGTGTGTCTTTGTCGGGTACTCCAGAAAACAGAAGGGATACAAGTGTTATGATCCATTGCGCAGGAGGTATTTCTTCAGTGCTGAGGTTACTTTTTTCGAATCTGTTATGTACTTCTCGTCTACAGGTGATCAGCTAGTTCCCTCTGACACTACTGATGCTATATACATGCCGCCACCACCACCACTAGAACCGCTATTACCTACACCTCATGTCACTGTGCCTGTTTCACCATTGCCATTCCACTATACTCGTTGGCCTGCTTCTGCTCATGGTCACCGCTCATCATCTAGCTCGCCTGAGGTATGTTCTGAAAATATTACTATTGATGGATCTGATGATTTTTCTAAGCAGGATGTGTTATAGAGGCCAGCTGCGGAGACATATGATTTAGATGTACCTATTGCTCTACGAAAGCAGAAGTAGAGCTGCGCGTCATATCCTATAGCATCTCCTGTGTCGTTTGACTATCTCACTGGAGAATTCAGGAACTTTGTCATTGCATTGTCAGCAGGGGATATTTCACGGAATTATCAAGATGCACTGAAGGATAGTCGATGGCGCTTGGCCATGGAAGAAGAAACGGCAGCTCTTCAGTCCAGAGGCCCCTGGAGCCTTGTTCCTGCACCTGTTGATGTGTCTACAGTTAGCTGCAAGTGGGTCTTTACAGTTAAGCAGAATGCATATGGCAGCATTGACAGATGCAAGGCTCGCCTTGTTGCTCGAGGCTTCACACAGACATATGGAATGATTATCTTGATACATTCTCGTCGGTTGCTCGCCATTCCACCCTACGGATCCTCCTTTCTGTTGCAATTACTCGTGATTGGCCGCTATACCAGTTAGATGTGAAGAATGCATTCCTATACGGTGACTTACATGAGGAAGTCTACATGCAACAACCACCTGGTTTTGCTGTTGAGGGGGGTGTCCTACAGTGTGCAGACTTCATAAGGCTATCTATGGCCTTAAGCAGAGCCCCAGAGTTAGGTTCCAGAAGCTCTCAGACCTATTTGAGAAACATGGGTATAGACGTTCTAATCCTGATCATTCCTTATTCATACAGAAGACACCCAGAGGTATTATTGCTATTATGGTGTATGTAGACGATATTCTGATTACAGGTCATGATGAACAGGGAATCCAGGGGGCAAAAGAAATGTTGGGTCGTGAATTCATCACCAAGGACCTTGGGGTTCTTAGATATTTTCTGGGACTGGAGTTTGCCTGAAATCCTCATGGGTTGGTAATGACCCGGAGGAAATATGTCACTGACCTGTTGAGTGAAACAGGAATGCTTGGTTGCCGACATGTCACTACACCTATGGATCCCAGTATGAAATTATATGATAATGATACTGATGACGTGGATAAAAGAAGATACAGAGAACTGGTGGGCAAACTTCTCTATGTTACTATTACCAGGCCCGATATCTCCTTTTCTGTGAGTCAAGTGAGCCAGTTTATGGAGCAACCACATTAGGTACACATGGATGCTATACATATGATACTCAGGTACCTTAAGTCATCTCCAGGTGCAGGTCTGTTGTTTACGAAAGGCAAGGAGGTTACTATATCAGCTTGTGCAGATGCAGATTACGCAGGATGCCCCAAGGATAGGAAGTCCACCACTGGGTTTGTTGTGTATGTTGGAGATTCTCTAGTCTCATGGAGAAGCAAGAAGCAAACGGTTGTAGCAAGATCCAGTGTTGAGTCTGAATATAGGACTATAGCCCAAGTCAGTACATAAATGATGTGGGTAAAGGTTGGGCTTGCAGATTTATATATAGAAGTCCCACTTCCTATGGCTCTGGAATGTGACAATCAGGCGGCTCTATTCATTGCAAATAATCCAGCATTTCATGAACAGACCAAGCACATTGAGGTTGATTGTCACTTCATACATGACATGATTCAGAAGGGATCTATTGTTACATCCCATGTTAGCTCAGAGGATCAAACTGCAGACATTTTTACCAAGGCATTACTTCGAGGGCCGTTCCAGAAGTGTTCGTCCAAGCAGAGCATGATTGATATCTATGCTCCACCTTGAGGGGGAGTGTAGAGATATATTATTCACTTCTGTACTTTTCTTATATTTTTACTTTCTGTTAGACTCTTTATGTATTTTACCCATAGACTTCTCTCCTATATAAGAGAGCCTAGGGCGGATGGAATAAACAAGTTTTCTCATTTTCCCAACAGATCCATCCTAGGAAGACTGACTATTTTGACATTAATAATGCTATGCATCAAGGTTCTGCTAAGAATTTATTCCTTTTTACTTTGATTATGGATGAGTTGACTAGTAACATTCAAGATGAGATACCTTGGTGTATGTTATTCGTTGATAATATTGTGTTGACTGATGAGACTAGAGATGAAGCAAATGAGAAGCTTGAGGTCTAGAGACATGCATTACAGACTAAAGGAATTGGTACAAGTAGGGTTAGGATTGAATATAGTGAAGACATTGATGGAGGCAATGGTGAAGGAATGGAGGTGAAAGATTGGTGACGGTAACATTCAGAAGAAAGATTATTTTAGATACTTGGGATCTATTTTGCAACATGATGGGGAAATTGATGGAGATTTTACTCATAGAATAAATGTAAGTTGGTTAAAGTGGAGAGGAGCCTCTACTGTTCTGTGATAAGAAAATTCCTTTGAAAATCAAAGAAAAGTTTTACAAAATAGTCGTAAAACCTACTATGCTCTATGGATCTGGATGTTGACTTGTGAACCATATACATGTACATAGAATAGTAGTAGAAAAAATGAATATGATAAGGTGAATTGTGGACATACACTTAAAAATCGGATTCAGATTGATGCAAACAGAAGTAAAGTTGGTGTATCTCCGATCGAGGATAAATGCGAGAAAATTGTTTAAGGTGGTTTGACCATTTACAAAGGAGGTCGACTGATGCACCAGTTAGGAGATAGGAGTTTTGAGATGTTGAACTGGCTAATAAAGGGCATGGAAGGCCCAAGAAGTGTTGGAATGAGACAATCCAAAGGGATCTTAGTTTTTTGGGTATAAGATCGAGAATGACCCAAGATAGATCTGAATGGAGGAAAAGAATCCATGTAGTTGATCCCACTTAATGTAGGAAAAGGCTTTGTTTTGTTGTTGTTGTTGCTGTGATATAATAGAGTGTCCATGAGTGGGAGACATGATCTTCCTTGTATGGGAGACTAAATCATTGAAGGAACAGTGGGTGTCTCGATCTGTTCTATGATAAGTGAAGACAATGGATAATCATGCTTCTAATAGCAGGTACCCTCAGAGTGGCCAGAGCGGTGACAGTAAGTCTGGGGTTGACGTGAGCGCCACGAGTATCGTATCCACTAAACTGGGGAAGACCTCTACCGTAAGATGTGGCCATAGCAAAGGAGGTCTGTATGGAAACAAGAGGGATTGTAATCTTGTTGAGTCTATGATAGGTCTCCTTCATCGGAGGTATGGATGCACTAGAAAGCAGTTGTATTTGTACAACATCATACTTGGAGTTAAGAGATGTAAGAAATACCCCAACCACGATGACATTTCTGTAAGCCTTTATTGCTCTAGAGATGCTACCAGAGGCGTGAAGTTGTGAAGGTTCTCAAAAATACCCATGAGAGAATAGAAAGTATGAAGAGGACGGTCGTTCTGCTTGGCTGTGAAGATGTCATACTGGAGTTGTAATATCTTCATCTCATCCCTCGCCTGGGAATAGGTGACAGGGAAAATGTCCTACATTGCCTTGGCAGTGGGATGATGCATGATATCATTGGTTATCTCCATGGTTAGAGTATCAAATAGCTAGATGCCTACGTATGACTATGAGTCATCTTGCTCCCAAGAGGCATTAACCCAGTTTTGTCAGTGGGCTCATCCTGAGTAAGAATGTGCTTCTTCCCATTGCACTGCATATGGCTTATGAACTACATGGTCCATAACTAGTACTTGGTCCATCCATCTTGACAATAGACGTCAGACCCTTAAAGGCGCCCGAAGATGGTAGATTGACCTTGTTTTCTGACATGATGACGACCAAGCCGGAAAAGGACATGATCGGACTATAGATTGATGTGAATATGTTTGCACAATCATATGGAGAATCAACTGTGTGTGCATATTCATACCACAATCATTTAAATTAATATAGTGGACTATCTAAGGTTGTCGAGGTGATTTATGGATCTGAAATCATCCTCTTTCAGGTAAAATCAGACCTTTTCTAGCTTCAGACATAAAAAAATCGAGAAAAATAGACCTGAAGATCCAGAGGCCTAAAACAACAAAGCCATCGCTTGTAGGCCACGAGAAGAGTGCTTAAGAAATATCTAGGATGCATCACAATGCAACAGCAGGCCTTCGTCGGTGTTGCTAGGCTGGTAGCAGTGCCGCCTCTATGACCTTTGGGCCACATGGGAGTGTAGCCGGCAGCGTAGACTACTGGTAGGAACACTTTGATCCATGTAGGAGATCGCCAAAAACAATTAGGAGTGGAGCAACGATCAGAGGCAGGGAGTAGAAACATGAGAAGGGTCAACAAGTGTGGGAGTCACGAAAGGACCTTAGAGCTCTAGTTTAGGATCACAACACCAATACCATGTGGAGAGAAAAATATGAATTGCATTATGAAGGGTTCCCTTATACAGAGAGGAGAAACACTAGAGGAAAATTTTCATAATTGAGGAGAAAGAAATATAAAATACATAAAAAATAAGGAAAGACAAATATATACCTCAACAGTCACAAATAAAAACTTCCCAACGAGCTATGTGTGTCTCTCTTGTTTACCTCATTGGTATCATCATCATAGAGTTCCAATTGGGATTCATAGGAGTAGTAGCAGGCATGTAGTCGGCCATCCCAGTCTCCAGAAGATCAGTAACATAATTTTTATAACTCATCACTACACTTCTTTGGTTCCTGACAAATTTAAACCCAAGAAAGTATCGTATCTCTCCAAGGTCCTTGGTGAGAAATTGTTCTCCAAGGAACACATTTGCTTTTTAATTATCTGCAAAACATCTCATGTATTGATGATGCGATATCCATAAACTAAAATAACAGTAATATCTCACGATATTTGTTGGAGCACACGTCATGTGTAGGTGGGTACTTGGATCCATCCAGGGTCCAATTACCACACCCACTTATGTTAAGTCCCACATTGACTATCTGTGTAACTTGGAGAGTCAGTGAGGGTTATATAAGAAGCCCCAGACCCATTGAATAAGATGAGAAACTTCAATAGAAGAATTGTCCCTTTGAGGTGTTCTCCTGTGGTTTCATCCCGCTCCTTACGGAGAAGGGTTCTACGTAATAATCCCAATGTACTTTCATTGTTCTTATTCTTTATCTCGGATTATGCTTCCGCGTTCTTTGTTTTCTAGCATGGTATCAGAGCGAGTTCGATTCTAGAGGATTTTATTATTTGTTTATGTTTGAGATTCAATAATCAAGAAGATTCGATTCTGACTTATTCTTAAAGATGTAGTCTTTGAAGATTATTATTATGTATCATTCAAGTTCATGATCGAGTTCAAGCTTCAAATCCAGGTTTCTCCAAACCCTAATTTCGCATGGGTCGACACCAAGTTCTGAAGATTAGTTCATTATTCTTGCATGGTGGTGCTCTCGTACAACGCAAACCCGGCAGCATCATCGGCTTCTGCAGCAATGATTAAGGCAAATTCTGGAGGCATCTTTATCGCACAAACGCAGCAGCAACAATACCGATCTCCTGCACACAACGTTCGCTAAAAAAGGGGCGAAGAAGATCGTGCATGAATTCACCTCCAGGCAGCGCTGACGTCAAGACCAACTGCAACCCCTCCCCAGCACTACCTTGCCTAGGCGGCGATCTCCTAATCTCCATCGCGCATCACTCCAACAAGTAGCATCATATCCAAGCAGAATCTAGGAAGCCAATATTTAAAAAATCAAAGTTCTATACGACAAGTACGGGCGTAGGAAGTGACCTTTCTTCAGCATTTGGAGATGCAAGTGGCAGTGATGTTCTTCCTTGCAAAAGGCGATGATGCTCCATGCGCCCCAGCAATCGTGAGTTTCTCCACATGCGGAGGCGTCGTTTCTTCGCAATGTGAGCCGAGCTCCCAACGACGGCATCTTGTGGCTCTCCCATCGATGACAACATAACTAGGCGATGGCAGCACATAAGAACTAATCCAAGTAGGCGGTGGCAGTATCGTGAGAGGGGGTTCCCTTCGATAGAAAATCTCCCACTTATTTTGTTTTTGGGCCCAATATGGGGCTAGTATTAGTATGGGCCCAAGCTGCTGCAAATAAAAAAGAGGCGTAGGTTTATTTTAGCCCAACAGTGGGCTACTGCAAAAAAAAGGAAGAGAGGTCCAGAAAAAAAAGGGGGAGATGGGCCCAGCATGAAAAAAATAAGCTTGATTCGAGAAAAAAATGTAAAAAATGCAAGAAGAATAACCGAAAAAAGGGAGAAATGGCTAAAAAATGAATTGTAAAAAATGATTAAAGTTTTGTTTCTCCCCATATTCATGTCTTCTCCCAACTTTGTCGATGTCATTGTTTTTCGACAAGTAAGGGAGAAAGGGGGAGCATTGTACAGAATTCTACATACCAGATTTTTCTATTCTCCAGATTCCAGGCTAGCCAGATTTCCGACTCTAAGTTCAGATTCAGACTCGACGTTCAGAATGGTTTCGAGTCTTCAGTTTGATGCGCATATAGATGCGATCATTATTTGCGTGGTCACCATTTTTGTTTTTGGTCTCAGAGTTTATGTGATGCATATGAACTTCAGAGTAGACATTCCATTCTCTATGCTATTGTTGGCTAGGTTTTTTATGTGGTTTCATAGGGACTCCAATGTAGAGAACCCATTCTCTGAGCCACTATGGGAGAGACCCAATTCTCCGACAGACTTTCAAACTCCATTATCCAACAACCGTAGACTTCGACGAGGATGTTTCCATAGCTTTTCAATTCATCCCTTTAGAGATGGAGAAGTTGTCACATTATGCACGGTCTTCTACAAAATTGCAAAAGTTGGTAGTCGGTACTCGGTCGGTCGAGTCACTGACTAAGGATTAATTGGCAGTCAGGCGGTTAATTGGATTTAGTCGGGCTTTAGTCGGCTTTGGTTTTTTAAATATAATTTATTTTATACATATATTTACATAGACATAGATTTATATTTTTTATTATAATAATGAATCAAAAGAAGTAATTGAATTTAAATAAAACATCAAGCGTATTAGAATAAGTTTGCTTTTAAAAAAAAGCAAAAAACATGGTATCTCCAAGCAAAAATTGGTTAACTAGTGGACTAGTAGTCAGTCCTCGGTCGACGACCCTACTGACTAGACTAGTCGGACCTACTAGTCGGGCTAGTCAATGACTTTTACAACATTGGTCTTCTACATGCGGCGGGCCAGAGTACTCCGAGGAGATTCGTTTATTTTTTGTGACTTTAATAGGTGTAGTACAGAGCACATGTTCTCTGACGAGGAGACCCGGTTTGACTCACACTCCAGCCCATTTGTTTCTCCTCACTTGTACGGCATGAGAAACGTCCTCGACAGCAACCAACAGTTGTGTATGCATTGAGTTGATATTGTCCATAGTATCTTCTATTGTGAGTTTGGGTGATCTCTTTCTATGTGTTTAAGCTGAGCATTGCATGCTCCAACTTGAGAGGGAGTATTGGAGTATGTGTCATTTGTAGGTGAGTAATTGGGTCCTTTCAAGTCCAATTACCACAGCCACTTATGTTTAGTCCCACATGTACTGTTTGTGGGACTTGAGGGGTCAATGGGGACTATATAAGAAGCCACATACCCATTGTATTAGATGAGAAACATCAATAGAAGAATCACTCCTTTGAGGTATTCTCCTATGGTTTCATCCTACTCCTTCAGAAGTAGGATTCCACGTAAAAATACCGGTGTTCTTTCATTGTTCTTATTTTTTATCTCTGATTACGCTTCTGCATTCTTCGTTTTCTAACAGTGTCTTATATACAAAGTGTGAGTGATATGCATTCGATCCTTTGAAACCATGCTTCTCTATCAAGTCTTAAAGCTTCTAGAACCGTGATCTTAAGCTTCTCTTAACACCATAAATAGACTTATGGAGCTTGCATGTCTTCTGATAATCCCCCTCAATAGAAAACACAAATGGTTGTTGCATATAGACATCCTCTTATGGGTCTTCATATAAAAAGACGTTCTTGACATAAAGTTGACAAAGCAACTAGTTTCTTACCACGACAACTGAAAGAACCCAAAAGAGTGGAGTAACAAGCCATAAGAGAAAATGTGTCATGCTAGTACACATCATATGTCTAAGTGAAACCCCTTGCTACAAGTCTGTCTTAGTAGGATCAGCATTACCCTCTGCTCTATGCTTAAACAGAAAGACACGTTTACAACCTACCACTAAGGTCGTTGTAGGGTAGCAACTAAGCTCAATGTGCCTTTGGACTATAGTACATTCAAATCTTCTTCCATAGATAGATGTTATTGATTGTTATGTAATGATTCCTAGTACAAGTGTGAGACTATAACAGCTGACAATGACTAAGAGGGACATATCTTGAAAGAGGGTATGTGGCACATGTACATCCCCTCTTCCGACGAGCGATGGGATGTTTTAGATCCTCTAGTGGATCCACTGATCATTTTTTTAATAGAAATTTCATGATTGGTTGCATTATCCTTCTACATATTCTCCCATTGTACAGAAGCATGAACAGTGCCATAAATAGACGTTAAGTGTTCAGAATTTACCTGAGGCGAGTTGGATGATGGGGAAGTCACGAGACCAAGGGGTCTAGTAGTGATGGGCTGCAAATGGGTCTTTATGGTGAAGCATAGAGTAGATGTTGTCGACTACTACAAAGCCAAACTTGTTGAAGAGATTTCACTTAGATGTATGGAGCGGACTGCCATGACACATTTTATCTTGTAGCTCATCACTCAACCCTTGAAATTCTTCTCTCAGTTACATAAGTAAAAAAGATTGGATGTTTATTTAGCTAGATGTTAAGAATGTATCTTTGTATGGAGAGATACATGAGGAAGTCTATTCAGCGGCCACATGGATTATTGTTGTTGAGGCGGAGTATCAAAAGACATATAGGCTCCATAAGCTATTTATGGTTTTAAGAAAAGCTTGAGAGCATGGTTCCATAAGCTTTCAAACCGATGAGCAGCATGGATTCAAATTCATTAGTAGCACAACCAGAAGTAGGACGACCATGCTTTTGATAACATGTGTCCCCAGAATGCCTTGTACGATTCCAAGACGTGCATTGAGGGAGAGGACGACTACTTCCCCTTACCACGAACTCTGAGTTCTCTAAATTGAGTTGAACCGCCTTTCCTACGTGACACCATAACAAAGGAGGTATGAGATGTAGGACCATAAGGAACATCGATTTTTCTCAAACGATTGTATGCCACCTTCAAGGGAGAATGTTACATGCCCTGAAACTATGTTACATGCCCTCCGATAAACATTTCTGTCGATTAGGTAATCCAGAAGCATGCTACTAAAAAGAGAGAATGTCCAAAATATTGTTATTGGAATTTGTCAATGAGAATAGACCTATTTATATTTCCAGTCTGTAACATACAAGTACAACTTACTTAAGTACATACTGTTGGAAGAAAAGAGTTTTTGTTGTGTTTCATAGAATAACCCTAGGCTCTCTTATATAGGGAGAGGCCTTATGGGTAAATTACATGAACGTCTAAATAGAAGAGAGAAATAGCAAAGAAATACAGAAACAATTATTAATACTAGAAACTATCTCTACACTCCCCCTCAAGGTGGAGCATAGATGTCGATCATGCTCAGCTTGGATGAACATCTCTGAAAAGGTCCTCTGAGCAATGGCTTTGTGAATACGTCAGCCGTTTGATCTCCTGAGCAAACGTGGGCCGTGAATATCAATCCTCTCTGGATCAGGTCCCTGGTGTAATGGCAGTCAACTTCAATATGCTTGGTCCTCTCATGAAAAGCTGAATTGTTGGCAATGAATAATGCTGCCTGATTGTCACATAGGAGCTTCATAGGTAGAGGCACAGCTACATGTAAATCTTCTAATAAGGAGCGAACCCACATCATTTCCGTAGTGGCTTGGGCCATTGCCCTGTATTCAGATTCCGCACTGGATCTTGCCACCACCGTTTGTTTCTTGCTTTTCCAAGACACCAGAGAGCCTCCAACATAAACTGCAAACCCTGAGGTAGATTTTCTATCCTTAGGGCACCCTGCATAATCTGCGTCTGCACACGCTGAGATGGATAAATCTGCGCCCTTTCTGAATAGTAGCCCTAACCCTGGAGAAGACTTTAGATACCTCAGTATCATGTGTATAGCATCCATGTGAACCTGTCTTGGCTGCTCCACAAACTGACTCACCCGGTTAACTGCAAATGCAATGTCTGGACGGGTTATAGTAATATAGAGGAGTTTTCCCACCATCTCTCTATATCTCCTCTTATTCGCTTCATCAGTATCATCATCATATAGCTTCATGCTGGGGTCCATGGGGATGCTTGATGGTTTACACCCATCCATACCTGTCTCAACCAGGAAGTCTGTAATGTACTTCCGTTGTGTCATCACCAAGCCATGTGCATTCCTTGCAAATTCCAACCCCAGAAAATATCTTAGGGTTCCAAGATCCTTTGTAACAAACTGACGACCTAGGAATGCCTTCGCTCTTGCTATGCCTTGAACATCATCACCAGTAACAAGAATATCATCCACATAGACCATTATGACAACTGTACCTGCCGAGGACTTCTGGACAAACAACGAGTGATCAGCATTGGACCTCTTGAATCCCTGGTGCTCAATCAGATTGGACAGCTTCTGGAACCACGCTCGTGGACTCTGTTTGAGGCCATATATCGCCTTGTGAAGTCTACAGACCATATGCTTCTCCCCCTCAGCAGCAAACCCAGGTGGCTGCTGCATGTAGACTTTCTCCTGTAAGTCCCCGTACAGAAAAGCATTCTTGACATCTAGCTGAGAAATGCTCCAATCACGAACCACTGCAACAGATAGGAGAACACGGAGAGTCGAGTGTCTCGCCACTGGAGAGAATGTATCCATGTAGTCAACGCCATATGTTTGCGTAAACCCACGGGCTACCAATCGTGCTTTGTACCTCTCCAACGTGCCATCTGCATGATATTTGACTGTGAAGACCCATTTGCAACTCACAACTGAGGCGTCAGGAGGTGCAGGGACCAAAGACCATGTGCCACGGGTCTGCAAGGCCCCCATTTCTTCTTCCATAGCTAATCTCCAGCACTCACTCTTCAGGGCTTCCTGATATGTTCGTGGTATGGCCACGGAAGATAATGTTGTGGCAAACTTCTGAAAATCACCAGTGAGTCGGTGGAAGGAAACCTGTGAAGCAAATGGATAGGAAGCACAGTGCCGTCTCTGTTTCCGAATGGCAATCGGAACATCAAGATCATCATCTGTATCCACATGTAATGAGTCATCCTGCACATGTACTAAACCTGACCCGTCAGTGGTAATATCATCTGAACATACCTGAGGCGTAGTGATTGGTTGAGCTGTCGTCTGAGCAGGACCTGGGCGACGCGTATAATGTTTAGGAAACGGTGATATGATTTGATGTGGAATGGGTGGAGGTGGGGGTGGTGGTGGCGGTGGTGCTGGCGTAGGAACGGACACAGGAGACGACGCAGGTAACCTCGAAGTAGGTGGTGGTGGAACATACACATCATCAGTGGTGGCGGATGGTACCATTCTGTCCCCAGCTGGCGAGAAATACATAACTGACTCGAAGAAGGTGACATCCGCACTAACAAAGTACCCGTTGGTTGTAGGATCATAACACCGGTACCCCTTCTGGGTTCTGGAGTAACCAACAAAGACGCACTTGACTGCTCTTGGAGAGAGTTTGTCAAGTCCAGGAGATAGTCGATGGACAAATGCCACAGCACCAAAGACACGGGGCGGTAGAGTGAAGAGCTCCCTGTCTGGAAAAATAAGAGAGATAGGTATCTTCTCTCTAAGGACAGAGGACGGCATTCTGTTGACTAGATAGCATGCAGTAAGGACAACATCCCCCCAGAAAGAAATAGGGGCACAATTTTGAATCAACAGGGTACGAGTAATGTCCAAAAGATGGCGATGCTTTCTTTCTGCCACACCGTTTTGTTGGAAAGTATAAGCGCAGGTGGTTTGGTGAATAATGCCCTTCGATGAAAAATATAGGGAAAGAGAGCGTGTACAAAATTCCAGGGCATTGTCAGTTCGAACGTATTTGACAGAGGAAGAGAAAACATTCTGCACTTCATTAACCAAATTTTTGATAACATCTCCTGCTTCTGATTTATTCTTCAAAAGAAATACCCAAGAGACACGAGAAAAATCATCGACGACAACTAGATAAAACCTGTGTCCCTGGTGATCGGGAACACGACTCAGACCCCATATATCTATATGTAGCAACTCAAAAGGGGAGCTACTGCTCCGACTCTGACGGCTTGGGAAGCTCGACCTATGATGCTTTCCCAATTGACAAGTTTCACAGCGAAACGACGAACTTGGAGAAATCTGGGGCAGAAGATGGCGCATTTTCTGGATCGGAAGGTGACCAAATCGAAGATGCCAAATATAAGGAGAGACTGGTCCAGCGGAGTGAGAAGAGACGCTAGCATAGGAATCCCGAACCAACCGATATAAACCATTTTGCTCAGAGCCACAGCCAATCACCTTGCCCGTGAGTATGTCCTGAAAAATAACATAAGACGGGTCAAAAATAGCACGACAATTCAAGTCCTTTGTAATCTGACTAATAGACAGCAAATTCAGTGAGAACTCAGGAGCATGTAAAACATTCTGCAGCTGCATAGTAGAGGATAAGAAAACCTCCCCCTGGCCAACAAGGGGTGAGTGGGTACCATCCGCTATCTGTACCGAGCGGCCTGGATGAATATTCCTGTAGGCCCGTAACCGTCCCTTATCTCTACAAAGATGATGTGTAGCTCCGGAATCTATAACCCAGTCAGATATATCATGAGAATGTATGTGTGCTGATGAACTACCTGAGCTACTGGCTGCAGCGGATGAACTGGTAGATGCTGTGGCAGCAATGTCTGAAGGACCACCAGAATCACCAGACGAATGTGGCATAATATCGCGGAGACGGGCCACAAGTTCGTCAAATCTCTGATCTGTAGGAGACGGTAATGGAGACTGTGAATGCTCTGCAACTCGTGCTGATGCGGGGAACCCATGCTTTGAATAGCATGTCTCCTCTGAGTGTCCAGTTCTGTGACAATACGATCACATCTGACTGAAGCGACCTCTTCCTGGAGGTCCTCGACCACGTCCACAACCACGTCCAGAAGGCGATCCACCTCTCCCACGCGAAGCTGCCATCGCAGATGGTGGTGGAGTAGAAGAACTGGAGGAAACTGGAATGCGGCTGAGCCTTCTGTAGACATCCTCCACTGGAGGAATAACCGCATCTGCTAGAATCTGTGACCTGGCAGCATCATACTCAGGGTCGAGAGCTGCAAGAAGAACACCCACCATGGTGGCGTTCCGAAACGTCTTCTGCTGCTCCGGAGTAGCTGTCAGAGGAATGGTACTGTATAGCTTCTCAAACATCCCTCTCAGGGATGTGTATAGAGAGTGAAGAGGTTTGTCGGCCTGCTTCATCGTAAAAATATCATGTTGAAGCTGCAACATCTTTGTCTCGTTTCGCACTTGCGAATACGTAGCAGCAAGGATATCCCACATCGCCTTAGCAGTGGGCTGATGAAGGACATCGTTAGCTATCTCCATTGTCAATGTACCAGACAGCCAGACTTTCGCGTAAGCATCATCAGCCTCCCAGGAGGCATAGATCCATGTCTTCTCCGCAGGCTCATCTTCGGTAAGAATGTGTTTCTTACCATTTGATTTCATGAGACTCATGAACTGCATAGCCCATAGCTCATAGTTGGACCCGTCCATCTTCACTATCGGCGCTGGACCTTTGAATGCGCCGGTGGAGGGTAAATCGACTTTCGATTCTGACATAGTGCTGCTCGAAGAAGACGAAGGGAAAAAAAACTAGGCACGTTGATGAACGTCTACACCAACTTCATTAGATTTGAGTACGTGTGTAGACCTTTACGCACTCAAATCCATAAATCGGAAGGAACAAAAAACTAGGGCACGCCTCCAATGAAGCTTACAGCTCTTGAAACGCCTCGAGACAGCCGGCTATGGACTGTTGAAGGCCAGAAGATGGCCTACAGACGTAGTTGGGACGTCGCTGGTGCAGCAGGGAACCGGTGGCAGCGTTGGTGTCCCGCTAGGCGCGGGTTTTGGCGGCTGGGGAGCACCTGGAAGGCGCTGGCGGCGGCAGAAGGCCGCTGGGGGTGGCTGAAAGCCACTGGTGGCGGCTAGGAGCCACTCGGAAGGGGCAGCGGGGGCCGCTACTGGGCAGAGCTGGGGCTGTTTGGCGATCGGGGGCCCCTAGATGTTGCGGCTGGAAGCGATGAGGGCGGCAGGAGGCCGCTGGGAGACTGCGGTTGAGAGCCCCAAGTTGGCTCGACGAGAGAAGAAGAGAGGGGCGGCGGGTGGGGAAGGGAGGGGCGGCGGGTAGAGAACCCTAGGGCGGCTCTGATACCATGTTGGAAGAAAAGAGTCTTTATTGTGTTTCATAGAATAAGCCTAGGCTCTCTTATATAGAGAGAGGCCTTATGGGTAAATTACATGAACGTCTAAATAGAAGAGAGAAATAGCAAAGAAATACAGAAACAATTATTAATACTAGAAACTATCTCTACACATACCTTACTGTCGAGAGGATCACTTTCTCTGGCAATCAGCTGCTGTAATGCCAAAATTGTGAATGATGCAGCAACTACCGGATCAACTGTCAACTGAGGAAATGCAGCATGTCCACCTTTCCCTTTAATTTTGACGTGAAATATGCAGACAGCAGCTTGTACTGGTCCTGGAAGGGAGCCTATATTTCCAGTAGGGAGGCTGAAGTCAACATGCACGGCAAAGATAGCTTCTACACCTTGAAATGCACCTTCTTTTATCATTCTATCAGCACCAGCACCTCCCTCTTCTGCAGGTTGAAAAATAAGTTTCACTGTACCCTGTAGCATTTTGAGAAATTGGGATGGGATTAACGGTAACCACATTACAACAAATTGACCAGGTTTTCTAACTTTCTAGGCTAACAAACTTGAATTGTTCAGAACTGAGATTGGAGGTGACTTCTAATAGCACGTTCAAATGACAACATTTTTCAAACTTATTTTAGAAGCATCTTTCAAACCTAGGATATCATTTTAAGCAATGAACAAAATCCAACGGATGAACAGAGGCCATATGGTAACATAAATGCAGGAAAGTGTTGACTAGAAAATTTTAGGATTGCGGTTTTTTTGACACAGCAAAGGGAAAGCTCTGGATTCTAGAGGACAGTAGTACATTATATACAAAAAGTGCCAAAGAATAAAGCAGGTGATTGTTTGAGCATATGATAGACTTTTTGTAATCATTTGTTTCTGAGAAGTTAATTAATTAGTGGAGAAAGAACTAGACTAAATCCATAATGAACACATTGGAGAGAGAATGACCATTAGGGCTCTTTCCTGTACAAAATCAGACTGCTGCGACCTTCATCGCAATATGAGCAACAGCAAAAAGTACCAAATAGAAGATACCTGACTAGAAACTGACCATACAAATATGTTGCATACAATACATCCCCCTATCACTCCTATTCTAACTCCAATACACAAAACTGTTAGGAAGTAACAATGCGGAAGAAAATATCAGAGAAATAGAATAAACATGAAGAACACTGGGATTTTACATGAAACCCTACTCCGTGAGAAGCGGGATGAAACCACGGAAGAACGCCTCTGCTAGAAATCGAGAATATGTAAGCGTAATAACAGAGAAATAGAATAAACATGAAGAACACTGGGATTTTACGTGAAACCCTACTTTGTAGAGTAATGGGATGAAACCACGGGAGAACGCCTCAAAGGACTGATTTTTCTATTGTTCTCAACTAATACAATGGTTGTGGGGCTCCTTATATAAGAGTCTCCCCATCCCACAAATAGTAGATTTGATACTAAACCACTGGACGTGGTAATTCAACCATGTAGAGATCCAATTACCCATCTCTACATGTGACGCATATACTCCAACACTCCCCCTCAAGCTGGAGCATGTAATGCCCGGCTTGGACAAATGGAAAGAAATCTCAAACTCACAATATAAGGAACTACAGACAATATCAAATCAACGCATACTCTATTGTTGGTTGTTGTCGAGGACGTTGCTTCTCATGCCGTGTTGGTGAGGAGGAACTAAAGGCTGGAGTGTAAGTTGAACCGGGTCTCCTCGTTAGAGAACATGGACTCAGATTGCGTCTGTCAGAGTCACTGAAACTGGAATGAGTCTCCACCTTGAGAATTTTGTCCCACAACTACTACATCTCTTTGAAAGGAAAAATTGAAGAAAGCTATGTAAACATCCTCGTCAGAGTCCACAGTCACTGGAGTATGGAGTCTAAAAGTCTCCTCATCGGAGTACGGGGTCTCTCCCATACTGGTTCAAAGAATGGGATCTCTAGTCTGGAGTCCTTATGGATCAAATGAAAACTCTGAGTCCAAAGCAAAGATGGAGACCGCTCAAAAATTAATCGTGCATCTGTAATCGAACTGGAGACTCTGAAACAATCTGTCGAGTCTGAATCTAACCATCTGTAGAGTCTGAAATCTAGTATGGTATATGAACAGGAGAACCTGGCCTGTAGAACTCTACAAACTACTCTCCCTTTCTCCCATACTGGTTGGAATAAATGACATCGACAAAGTTAGGAGAAAACATGAAGAAGATGGGAGAAACAAAAACATCAATCATTTTTTCTTTTCTCATTTTTTCTCTTTTTTGCACAAATCATCTTTTTTGTAGTCATTTCTCCTGTTTTTTAGCCATTCGTTTTCTTTTTTTCCGACGCATGGCCTTTATCTCTTTTTTTGTACATTTGCCTTTTTGCAAAAAAAACTCGTGGTCAAACTTGGGCCCAAAATAAAAAAATCACAGCCCAAAAAGAGCCTTAACTTCTCAGTCCATAACCCTTTTTTCTCTGCCCCTCCCTCTTTGGCATAATGGGCCATAATAACATCTTTTTTATAGAAGAGCAACCCAAATATGGTTTTAAAACCCAAAGCATGAGGGGAGGGTCCTCACCATCAAACTAGGTTCTCCATGGGAGAACCATCTATTTCGTCGCCCCTCGTCGCCTGAGATACTTCTGGAGGACAAGGCAGTTGCCAAGCATAGGAGAGGGAGTTCAGTAGTGCTCATCGTAGAGGAGATGCGACTGGAGAAGCTTCCTGGAGATGCACCTGGAGAAGCTTGGTGTCTCCGCCTGAGAACATTTCTATCTGAAACAGGAGAGTTGGTGGCTTCGTCGCTTGGAGTCGTCTTGGAGATGGAGATCTCTAGGGCCAACTGGGACCTGGAGGGCGCAACCGCAGCTGCTTGGAGAAGGTCTCGCGGTCGCTACTATTTTGGGTTCTCCTTGATGGGAACCCAAATCCCATCGCCCTCGATGGGGCTCCTCTCTTGTGAGATGACAGCACGTTGAAGAACGACATTGATCTGGAGGTTTTGGAGCTGCACATAAGTGCAAAGTAGCGATAAAGCGCACGGAGGCCACACCAGGGCTCCTGGAGATAAGGCAGAGCCTCCTGGACTCCTTGAATGGGTGTTGTTGCTGCCTGGAATGGAGGACATAATAGGTCATCGAGCCCTTTTTCCCTTTGAAGCTTTGATTTTTTTCTTCTTCCTTAACCGAGAGTTGAACTTGAACTGCGGAGGAGGCGAGTAAGGGTTCGATGATCGCTCCTCCCGGATTCTTTACGGCTTTGCAGAAGCAATGATCTGTGATCTGGATTCTTCGCAGATGTATGGGAGAAACAACAATGACCATCGATTTGGAGGCCTGGATTTCTCTTGCAGAGTTGGGGTTTTTAACAAAACCCTAGAACTTTCCCAGAACGTGTGACGATCAATGTAAAACAAGAGTTCTCAGAAAACCCTAGGAATATTCTTTTAACTTGAACCAGAACATGTACAAACTATAGATGAGAGGAAAATATCTTCAAAAAAATAATATCAAAGATAAACCACGAACCGAATCTCAAACGTAACATAAATCCTTGAGAATCGAACCTGCTCCGATACCATGTTAGAAATCAAGAATGCGGAAGTGCAATATCATAGATAAGGAATAAACATGAAGAACACCAGGATTTTACATGGAACCCTACTCTGTGAGGAGCAGGATGTAACCACGGGAAAATGCCTTAAAGGACTGATTTTTCTATTGAAGTTTCACAATTGATGCAATGGGTATAGGGCTTCTTATATAGCCCTCACTGAGTCTCCAAGTCCCACGAATAATAGATGCGGGACTAAACTACTTGATGTGGTAATTGGACCCCGGAGGGATCTACTTACCCATCACTACATGTGCAAAGGGTTTATGTTTTGTATTCACTTTTCTCATCTGATATAATGGGTGTGTGGCTTCTTATATAGCCCCACCGACTGACTGGAGTCCTACTAACAATAGATGTGGGACTAAACATGTGGACGTGGTGATTGGATCCTGGAGGGATCCAATTACCCATCACTATAATGACGCATACTCCAACACTCCCCCTCAAGTTGGAGCATGCAATGCTCAACTTGAACAAATAGAAAGAAATCTCAGACACTACAAACAATATCAACTCAATGCATACTCTATTGTCGGTTGTTGTTGAGGATGTTACTTCTGATACCATGGTGGTGAGGAGGAACAAAAGTGTTAGAGTATGAGTTAAACTAGATATCTTTGTCAAAGAACATGTGCTATGTATTGCGTATGCTAGATTCGCTGAAACTGGAATAAGTCTCAACCGGAAGCAACTATGGCTCGCAACTACTCCATCCCTCTGAAGGGTCGAACTGGAGAAAGTCGTGGAAGCATCCTTGTTAGAGTCCACGGTCGTTGGAGAATGTAGTCTGAAAGTCTCCTCATCCGAGAACTGGGCCATTCCCATACTGACTCAGAGAATGGGATATCTACTCTAGAGTCCCTATAAAACCACATGAAAATCTTACCCCACAATGGTATAGAGAATGGGATCTCTATTCTGAAGTTTTATGGATTACATGCAACCCTGAGTCCAAATTGTAGAGATATTTATGTAGTCGGTGTATTGTTTATCATTTTTTCTTTTTGTGGTTACTACTTATGTAATTTACCCATAGGTTCTCTCTCTATATAAGAGAACCTAGGGTTCTTTGGAATATTTAATAATCCTTTTCTACCAACATGGTATCAGAGTCAAAACCCTAAAACCCTAAACCCTCCTCTCACCCTCTTCGGCGTCGTCGTCGCCGCCCCCGCCCCTCTCTCCGACGCTGCATCCTCTCCCCGTCGCGTCCTCTCTCTGTCGCAGCCCCACCTCTCTCCCTGGCGCCGCCCCTTCTCTCTGCTGCCCTCTCTCCCCGACGGCTATCTTCTACCGGCAACCCACCATCGCCCCCTGCACTAGCGCATCTCCGACGCCACCTTCTCCGCCATATCAATGGATTTGAGTGCGTGAAGTCTACAAATGCACTCAAATCCTATGAGGTCTATGTAGACACCTTTCTTGTGGTCTACAAATCCTAGTTCTTCGTCTCCAGAGATATGTCAGAAAACAAAGTCGATATGCCCTCCATAGGTGCGTTCAAAGGCTCGTGCCAATAGTCAAGATGGATAAGACGAACTATGACCTCTGGGAGATGCAGTTCATGGGCCTTATGAAGTCAAATGGTAAGAAGCACATTCTTATTGAGGAAGAGCCGACAGAAAAGACTGGGATTTATGCCTCCTGGGAGGCTGATGATTCATATGCTAAGGTCTGGCTATTTGGCACGTTATCGATGGAGATAGCTAATGATGTTCTCCATCAGCCCACCGCTAAGGCGATGTGGGACATACTGGCAGCAACATATTCGCATGTGCGAAACGAGACAAAGATGTTACAGCTTCAACACGATATTTTCACAATGAAGCAGAATGGACGACCACTTCATTCCTTGTATACATCCTTACAGGGAATGTTTGAGAAGCTCTATTGTAAAACCTCGAAACCCCAACAGGGACAAAAATGCAAAAATTACATAAATCTGATATTAATTGCAAAATCTGTACTTATCCAGAGTTCAAAAATTCAAACAAGGAGTCCATCGCGTAGTGCTCGTTGAGATCTTTCCAACGAATCCAAGAATGTGAAATCCGAGTTCGGGAGCCCGAGTTATGACTACTTTTGCGGAGAGGGGTCTGGGTGTTATTCGGATTCGAACCCGGATCCGGATCTGAATTTTCACCCTTAAACCCTACCCCTCTTCCCCCAAAACGACCCTAGCCTCATCACCAACCCTCCTCCTCTCTTCCTCCGCCCTGGAGCTCACCGGAGCCACACGAGGTCGCCGGGTGCCCGATCACGAAACCGAAAGCACATGCGTGTGATCCATCCACGGGAGACTTATTTCTCGCCTCCACTAGGTATGGATTCCTCCCTCTCGCTGTCATATTCACACCATTTTCTTGTCATTTTCTTTCTTCGACTTTTGTTCTGGTTGCGGAGTGAGGTTTGATTCACATGCGCGTGAATAGCAACGCATGCATAATCGAATCCGTGGGTGGTCAGATGGGTCACCATCAAAATCCGAGCTTTTATCGGTGTTCTTCTGTCATGGTATTAGGATTTTGATGGCTGGTGGTGCAGAAGTTCGAATCTGTTCATTTTTGGTTTGAAAGGAAGAGAGGTCCGTGGTAGTTTGTAATGCGTTAAATGGACAGAAATCAAAGTTTTGGTCTGTAGTTTAAGTGGTCAACCTTGACATACTGAATTCTGCAAGAGGAAACAGATGTGGAATTCCGGAGATATTTCTCTATTGTTATAAAATATGAAGAATGCGGAAGCGATTGATAAACAGAGCTAAGAACAAGAAAGATAAAATATGGAACACGAAGATTTAACGTGGAACCCTTCTCCGTGAGGAGCGGGATGAAACCACGGGAGAAGCCCTCTAAGGGGCGTGTTTTTCTATTGACTTTCTCAATGAGTACAGGAGGTCTGGGGCTTCTTATATAGCCTCTCCAGAGCCTCCTAGTCCCACCACTGGACGATGTGGGACTAAACACTGGATGGGGTAAATGGATCTTCTCCAGGATCCATTTACCGTGCTACAACACAATAGGCGCATACAACTTATACTCCAACACTCCCCCTCAAGCTGGAGCATGCAATGCTCAGCTTGAACAAACAGAAAGAAACTCAACTCAACGCTACAGGACACTACGGACAATATCAACCCAACGCGCACATTGCTGCAGTCGAGGACGTTGCTTCTCATGTCGTGCAGGTGAGGAGGACGAACGGGCTGGAGTGTGAGTCTACCGAATCTCCTCGTCGGAGAGCATGTGCTCTGAACTGCGCCTGTCAGAGTCACTGCGACTGAAAAAAGAGTCTCCTCGTCGGAGTACTCTGGCCCGCCACAATAATGTGGACAACTGCTCCATCTCTGAAAAGGGTCGAACTGAAAAGGCCGTGGCTGTGCAATCCTCATCGGAGTCCACGGTCGCTGGAGAATGGAGTCTGAAAATAGTCTCCTCGTCGGAGAACTGGGTCTCTCCCATCTGGCTCAGAGAATGGTGCACTGCTCTGGTGTACCTATGATACCACATGAAAACCCTTGCCAACATATGGCATAAGGAATGGTCCTCTGCTCTGGAGTCCCTATGGCTCACATGAAAACTCTGGCCGACAAAACAAGAATAATGATGGGGACCTCTGACAATGATGGCAACATATGCTCATCTGAAAATGACCGCACATTCGTGCGTGTCTGAAACTGGAGACTCGGAAATAATGACCATCGAGTCTGAAACCGAACTGTAGAGTCTGATCAACTGGCTGGTCTGGAGATTGGTATCTGAATCTGGATCTGGAATACAAGACCTGTGACTCTACATATACTCCCCCTTTCTCCCATACTTGACGGGACATGAACATCGACAAAGTTGGGAGAAGACAAGATAAATATGGGGGTAAGCATGAACATCAAAAAAAACTTGCCGCTTTTCTTTCTTTTTTTTTAAGCCGTCACATTTTTCCTTATATTTTTTTTCCGGCTATTTCAACCCTTTTTTATAGCCGTCATTTCATTTCATTTTTTTTATTTTCAAAAATGCGTACGGCTTTTGAGTTGTACGCGTCTTTTTTTTCTTTTTTTTAAAAAAAACTTGCATCCTCCCCCTTCTTCTTCCCTTTTTTTTACATTCCATTGGCCCATTGGGTCCAATCCTCTCTCTTTTCTCTCTCTCTAATAGAAAGCAAAAAAACACGCCCACACATTGGGCTCTCCCACAAATAACCAAATTTTTTTGGAAGGGCTGGTTGTGATTTTTGACCTCAAAAGATATTATATTTTTTTTATTTAATCCACCGATTCCCCTTAGGGTTCCCACGAATCCACGATTGGGAACCCCTTGGAGAAATGACGCCACCGCCGTCAGGGCTTTGGGGCTCCCGTGTGATGCGCTTGGAGGAGGTCGCCTGGAGGTTGCGCCGCTCGGGGCGCTACGTCGCCTGGGAGCGCGGAGGCATTGGAGAGGAAGCCGTGCGCCGCCTGGTGGGGTCCTGCGCTGGAGACAGCGATGGAGGCGCGATGCCGCGCTGCCAGGGGTGCCGCTAGGGCACTGCACGCGCTTGGAGGAGGGTGATGCGACCATCGCGCAGAGGGTGCAACAGGGCTGGAGTTTCGCGTGAGTCACCGCGGGAGAGAATGGGCGGAGTGGCTCCACCTTGACTGGACCCGTTGATGGGAGATCGCGGATTGTCTATACCGGCCTGGAGATGCGGGAGACATGCTGACTTGCTGAGGGGTCTGGCGGAGCGCGCGTAGGGTTGCGCCGTTCTGGAACGAAGGACTGAATGATAATGCTCGATGCAGACGCTCTGGCTTGGGACAGAAGCTAGGGCACCGCCATGACCCTAGGGAAGATTGGGACGTCGACTTGGAGTTGCACGAGGGGCGCCCTGGAAGGGTTGATCTCCAGTGCACTTTCTCCGATCAGAAACGATCATGACTTGCGCAGCGGACCTCACAACATGTTAGGGTTTCAGAAAACCTTGATACATGAACACGACCAGATCTTCGAACATGATAAAAAATAGTGAACAGAAATCCCACTTTGAATCTAATAATTGATTCTCGGAAAAATAATGAACATAAACAAAATCCCCGAGAAACGAACCCGCTCTGATACCATGTTATAAAATATGAAGAATGCGGAAGCGGTTGATAAACAGAGCTAAGAACAAGAAAGATAAAATATGGAACACGAAGATTTAACGTGGAACCCTACTCCGTGAGGAGCGGGATGAAACCACGGAAGAAGCCCTCTAAGGGGCGTGTTTTTCTATTGACTTTCTCAATGAGTACAGGAGGTCTGGGGCTCCTTATATAGCCTCTCCAGAGCCTCCTAGTCCCACCACTGGACGATGTGGGACTAAACACTGGATGGGGTAAATGGATCTTCTCCAGGATCCATTTACCCTGCTACAACACAATAGGCGCATACAACTTATACTCCAACATCTATGATTAGCATAAAAGCCAAGATGCGAGATTTATGCTATCAAAATAACGATTCTAAAAATGGACATGGTTCTGGTGAAATTGAGCCCACCTCGCGATTGAAAAAGGCTTGATATTTTGTTTTGGTTGTCTGGGGTTTTGGTCAATATGCAACAATGCCTATTGTTCTTGTTATTATCAAGTGGTCTGAGAAGAGACTGTTAGAGTAACATTATTTTGTAGTATTTATTTGTCCTTGTTATGTAAATTACCCATAGAGCTTTTCTCCTATATAAGAGAGCTCTAGGGTTAATGGTAATGCATCTCATTTTGTTCCCTTCAACATGGTATCAGAGCCACGGCCCTGGGCCGGAGTTCTTGAACCCTAACCCTACCCCAGCCGCCGCCCTTCTCTCTCTCCCTCTGTCTCGAGATTGGCGCCGCCCTCCTCCTGTGCGCCATCGCCATCGCCATCGCCCTTTGCGCCATCGCCCTCCTGTGCGCCATCGCCCTTTGCGCCATCGAGACCTAATCGCCCTTTGCGCCATCGCCCTCCTCCTGAGACATCGCCATCGCCATCGCGCCCTTTGCGTCATCGCCAAGCCCGTCGCGTGTCTGGCGCCATCGCCAGAGCCATCGCGCGTCGCGCGTCTGGCAACCATCGCCAGTAGCGCGTCTGGCAACCATCGCCTGTAGCACGACGCGATTTCTCGTCTACAGCGATTTCTCGTCTACAGCCTGGCAACCATCTCTCGCGATTTCACGTGATCTCACGCGCCATCGCCTGTAGCCTGCCATCGTCTGTAGCACGCAAGTCATCGCCTGTAGCCTGCCATCGTCTGTAGCACGCAAGTCATAGCCTGTAGCCTGAGGCGATCTCACGACGCGATTTCAAGCGACACGCAAGCCATCGCCTGTAGCCTGAAGCCTTCCAGAACACCTGCACCTGCACGCAGTTCCAGTAGCGCGTCTGCAGCATCCCTCTGTCATCTGCACGCAAGTCGTCTGTGTACCTGATTAGTTGTGTGCAAGTCATGTGCAAGTTGTCTGTGTATGCCCTAGCCGTATTTTTCTTGAAGGCACATGTTGTGTGCACGTGACTGTTTCGAGTCTATGTGTAAGTAGTCAGTGTCTTTTGATTGTGTAACCCCAGTTACAGGTTATTGTTGTCATCATGTCAGACAACAAGGTAGATGTTCCATCTCTGGGTGCCTTCAAAGGTCCAGCACCTGTGGTAAAGATGGATGGCACGAACTATGAACTGTGGGCCATGCAGTTCATGAGTCTTATGCAATGCAATGGCAAGAAGCATATCCTCACACAAGAGGAACCTGTGGACAAGACTGGGGTTAATGCCTCATGGGAGGCTGACGATGCTTATGCACGGGT
Organism: Ottelia alismoides; assembly: GCA_037367405.1. Taxonomy (NCBI): domain Eukaryota; kingdom Viridiplantae; phylum Streptophyta; class Magnoliopsida; order Alismatales; family Hydrocharitaceae; genus Ottelia; species Ottelia alismoides. The sequence goes on along the minus strand of JAZKJV010003118.1, from coordinate 28,107 downwards.
TTGGCTATCCGGTACTGTATCCATGGAAATAGCCAACGACATCCTGAGTCAACCAACTGCGAAGGCTATGTGGGATATCCTAGCAGCCACGTATTCTCCGGCGAAGAACGAATCCAAGATCTTACAACTCCAGCATGATATCTTTACCTCGAAGCAGAACGGGCGACCTCTCCATACCCTCTACACCTCTCTTAGGGGTATGTTTGAGAAGCTACATGGATACATTCCATTGACGGCAACACCGGAGCAGCTCAAAGCTTACAGGGACTCGGTGATGACTGGAGTGTTTCTAGCAGCTCTTGATCCGGAGTATGATGCCGCCCGAGCACAGATTCTTACAGATGCCACCATCCCACCGATGGAGGAGGCATATCGCAGGCTGAGTAGACTCTCCATATCCCATGGTGGAGGTTCGACACCTTCAGCCATGGCCTCTTCTCGTGGCAGAGGAGGCTATTCACATTTTCGAGGTAGAGGCGGTCGTGGTCGAGGAGGAGGAGGTAGTAGACCTCCTAGACAGCCGTGCACCTACTGTCGCCAGACTGGACACACTGAGGAAACATGCTACTCCAAGCATGGGTTTCCTACTACTACGGCACGTATGGCGGAGCAGGCTCAGCAGGAAGGAGGTCCTTCCCTTGTCCCGGATCAGAGGTTTGAGGAGTTAGTGGCGAGACTTCGGGAGATCATGCCTGGCCAGGGATCAGCTAGTACTTCAGGATCATCAGAGATAGCCGGCTCAGCATCCTATTCAGGTACAATGTATGCATTTACTAGTAGCTACAGTGCAGATCTATCAGAATGGATCATGGACTCAGGAGCTTCTCACCATTTATGTGGTAACAAGAAGCAGTTGGAGTGTTTTATTACCACTCAGCCAGGCCGCTCCGTGGTAATAGCCGATGGGACACATTCTCCCATTACTGGACAGGGGGAGGTGCAATTGACCCCTGGGATACGGCTTCAGAATGTCCTTTATGCTCCTAATTTTTCCATGAATCTGTTATCCATTAGTCAAATCACTAAAGACTTACATTGTCGTGCCATATTTGACCCATCTGCTCTTGTGTTTCAGGACATCCTAACGGGCAGAGTGATTGGAACTGGCCGTGAGCAAGGGGGTCTCTATAGACTGATACAGTCTCCGTACGTTGGTGCCTCGTCTGTTCGTGCTGGATCTGTCTCACCTTACACATGGCACCTCCGCTTTGGTCATCTTCCGTTACAAAAGATGGTCCATATCCTTCCCCAGATTTCTCCCAGGTCTACTTTTCAATGCGAGGCGTGCCAGCTTGGGAAACATCACCGGTCGTCGTTTCAGAGTCGTCCAGGTCCGAGTCATCGTAGTCTGTTTGAGTTACTTCATTTTGATATTTGGGGTCCCAGTCGTGTCCCTGATCTTCAAGGGCACAGGTTCTATCTTGTTGCAGTCGATGATTTCTCTAGACTATCTTGGGTCTTTCTCCTTAAAAATAAATCTGATGCTGGTCATATTATTCAAACGTTTATTATTGAAATAAAAAATATTTTTTCTGCTAAAGTGAAGTACATACGGTCTGACAATGCTCTAGAGTTATGTAGTACCCAACTTTCCAACTTTCTTATGTCTCATGGGATTGTGCACCAGACATCATGTGCCTATACCTCCCAACAGAATGGGGTGGCTGAACGGAAGCATCGTCATTTGTTAGATATGACCAGAACCCTTTTGATTCAGAGTCGTGCCCCTCACTCCTATTGGGGGGATGCGGTTCTAACTGCCTGTTATCTTCTTAACCGTATGCCTTCGACAGTGTTAGGGGAGAAGATTCCGTTCTTGACTGCGTTTCCCGAGAAGGATCTTTTTTCCCTAACACCACGTGTTTTTGGGTCCGTTGCCTTTGTTCATTGTTTTTCTCCTGGTCTTGACAAGCTCTCTCCCAGAGCTGTCAAATGTGTGTTTGTGGGTTATTCCAAAACCCAGAAGGGATATCGGTGTTTTGATCCAGTTAAACGAAGGTATTACGTTAGTGCAGATGTCACCTTCTTTGAGTCCATTATGTATTTCTCTCCTACAGGTGACAGACTCACTCACTCAGAGGAGGGAGACGACATCTATGTGCCGCCTCCACCTCCATTTGTTCCTTGCTCTCACCCACCACCACAGCCTACACCACCACCACCACAGCCTACACCACCACCACAGCCTACACCACCACCACCACCAGCCATTGTTCATTATCCTAAGGTCTATCAGCGACGGCCCTCTGCTCATGTGCCTTCTCCATCATCCAGCACGCCCGAGGTATGTACTGATCATTTGAGTTCTACTGATGGCACAGGTGATTTGAATGTACAGATGGATGTACAGGGTACTGATGCACAGCCTATTGATGATACTGTTATTCCTTCTGTCGATGACCTACATATACCCATTGCTCATAGACGGCCGAAGCGTGCTCGGACGGTGAATCCCAAATATGGGATGGATTTTTGCTCTCAGGCGTCATTGGAGCGGTTGTCCCCGGATTTTCGCAACTTTGTTGTTGGGTTATCGGCAGTACACATTCCACGGTCTTATCAGGAGGCCCTACAGAGCAGCCCGTGGCGTTTAGCTATGGAAGAGGAAATGGCGGCGTTGCAGTCACGTGGTACGTGGAGTGTTGTGCATCCTCCACCAGGGGCGTCCATTGTTGGAAGCAAATGGGTTTTTACTGTTAAGCATCGGGCAGATGGTACGGTTGATAGATACAAAGCCAGATTGGTTGCTCGTGGGTTCACCCAAACATATGGGGTGGACTATCAGGAGACGTTCTCTCCAGTAGCCCGGCATACTACCTTACGGATTCTCATTGCAGTGGCTGTTGTCCGCGACTGGCCCCTATTTCAGCTTGATGTCACGAACGCCTTCTTGTATGGTGACTTGCAGGAAGAGGTCTATATGCAGCAGCCGCCAGGGTTTGCGGCTGAGGGGGAGTCTAGTATGGTGTGTCGTCTCCATAAGGCCATATATGGCCTGAAGCAGAGCCCACGGGCTTGGTTTCAGAAGCTCTCAGAGTTGATTGAGCAGAAGGGCTTCGTCAGATCCACAGCAGATCACACTCTCTTTGTAAAGAGAGATCAGCGAGGTACTGTGATCATCTTAGTATATGTTGATGATATTGTTATTACAGGCAGTAATGAGCAGGGCATTCAAGCAGCCAAGAAGTTTCTTGGCGAGCAGTTTGTTATGAAGGATTTGGGTACACTTCGGTATTTTTTGGGGCTGGAATTTGCACGGAACAAGCAAGGAATGGTAATGACACAAAAGAAGTATGTTACGGATCTCTTATCTGAGACAGGTATGGCAGGGTGTAGACCAGCTGCTACACCTATGGATTCTAATGTCAAACTTTATGATGATGACTCTGAGGAGGTAGACAAGAGACGATATAGAGAGCTAGTGGGAAAGCTCTTGTATGTCACTATTACCCGACCGGATATAGCCTTTGCGGTTAATAGGGTAAGTCAATTCATGGAGCAACCCAGGCAGGCTCACATGAATGTTGTTTTTATGATCTTGAGATATCTGAAGTCGTCTCCAGGTACTGGTCTTCTGTATAGAAGAGATACCTCCATATCCATCACAGGTTATGCTGATGCAGACTATGCTGGGTGTCCTAATGACAGAAAGTCAACTTCAGGCTTTATTGTATTTGTTGGCACCTCACCAGTAGCTTGGAAGAGTAAGAAACAAAATGTGGTGGCTCGATCAAGTGCAGAGTCAGAATATCGGGCAATGGCCCAAGGTAGTGCTGAGATGATGTGGGTTAAATCCGTTTTGACTGATTTAACCATTGATGTTCCTCTTCCCATGCATCTAAAATGTGACAATCAAGCAGCCCTGTTCATTGCCAATAATCCAGCCTTCCATGAGAGGACGAAGCACATTGAAGTGGATTGCCATTTTACACGAGACCTAATTAACAAAGGACTTGTTTCAACTTCTCATGTATCATCAGGAGAACAGGTTGCCGACATGTTCACCAAGGCCCTTGCTAGGGGTCCATTTCATCTCTGTTGTTCCAAGCTGAGCATGTTGGATATATATGCTCCAGCTTGAGGGGGAGTGTTAGAGTAACATTATTTTGTAGTATTTATTTGTCCTTGTTATGTAAATTACCCATAGAGCTTTTCTCCTATATAAGAGAGCTCTAGGGTTAATGGTAATGCATCTCATTTTGTTCCCTTCAACAGAGACCAAAGCAACCTGAAGGGTTCTGGAGACATGTAATATGCCAAACTAACATTATGATTCAAAGTCAGTTTCGATGATTTGGATTTAGAAAAGAAGCTTTATATGATGTGTCGAAAATCTGCCCTAGTTTAACCAGAGTGAAATACCTCTCAGGATTAGCATCGATTCCCAGTTCAAGCAAACGAACTAAACCATATATCCCAGGTGATCTGCCTCCGTAAAAAAAGTACTTTGTGATTGCTTTGAGTACAAATTTGAGAAATCTATCCATGAATGTGAGACATTCTGGAATCAGTTAAAAGGTAGTCCTATTTTGTTACTTTATATTCCTTATCTTACATAAATCACACATGTCCCCTCATCTTGATTCTAGATTGCTTGGATAAGAAGTTAAATACCTTATAACTTGTTCTGCCACCAGTATCCAAAGATAGATATCACGAATATAGTCCATGTCATTAGTATCCGAAATGAATGCCACAAGTGTAGAAGTATATGCTTATGGTGAAGTTAAGATTTTCATTGCACAGAGTGCTAATTAAGAGTCCCGTGGTGCATGAATTGTTGGTTGACTCAAGTATTCTTGATCTAATGCTCCACTATTGCAAATATGAAGAGAGAGAGAGAGGAATATCTGCAGTGGCAATCTGCATACCGTGCTCGAGTCATATGAATCAACAGATGCTATATCTATTATGAATGATGTTCTTTCCCATAATATAAATATTATCATTATATCCTACTATTTGTTTACAGTGAGATAGGAATTTGGTGAAAGGCTGAGTAGGTGAGGCCCTGAGAATGAGAGATAAACCTACTCTACCAGAGATTTGGAATGTGTTCCCTCTATAACCTCATTAATATCCAATTATATTTAGCATAGAAGCAAACAATAAACTCTGGTTGGGACATCCGCCTATATTACAATCCTTAACAGGCTTTTTACCATGTATTGGATGGAATATGGTTGCAAGTGAGAAACATCATCTATTATTAGCAAAGTCGTGGCCTTTATCCAGAGAGTAATTACAAAGTGATATCATGTCTTCGTCTATGCTGCAGTTAGCATTAATACAATGATTCCATACAAACCCATCTTATTTAGCCAAGATCTAGATATTCATAACGAATCATGAGATTTTTGATAACATTTTTTTGGTAATCTAAATATTGTTAGATATAGAATAGTAAGCCATCTAGTTATGTATGATTTCCTCATAGAAAAAAAACTTAATCGGACAGGTAATTAAGAGGTCTTGGTCATGAAGTCAACCGAGAATGTTCATGTTAGGACCATGAATTTAAGGACTGAAAAGCTACTGTTACCAAATAGGTACAATATAGGATGCAAGGCTCTATTGGGGTTCTACTGCTCTCAACTTAAGGAGGAAGATGTCCTTGCATGGATTAGACTAAATATGTCTGGAGGAGTCATCAACATGAGATATTCAAAGTTTTATTCAAAACCACAGTCCTAAATTCATGTATATTTGTTCTACTACAGTTCACATATGGGGACACTTGTCCCACCCCAACCATGCGATTGGAGATTTTTCTTTTTGGTTAATGACCTTAATGACTTCCTATATATGAATTATATTTAATTCCGTGGCTAAATGGATATGCATGCATTATGAAAATAGTAAATAACCATGAGGTATGACTATAAACTCAACTTGGCTTATTGCCTAAGGGATCTCATGTAAATCACTTCAAGTACCAAGCTTATTGATAAAAAGAAATTTATTTCATGGAGAAGCATGCCTTCTTGGAAACTCGGATAGAGTTTGGACAACCATAGATAACCCGGTCGTGAGATTAATGCTACTTTAGTTCACCAGGTGTTGTGTGCACTACTTAGTGCTCCTTTTGACGTCTTAGTGATTTTTTCCGCCATGGCGTTGAGTGGGTTGCGCCTTGTGCTTTGTGCTGCGCTTTGTTTCTGTGTGTTCTCCGTCTGGTGACGAGGCCTACGGGCTCTATGTGACTCCTCTTGAGACGTGTGCTACTAACAGGGAGTGTGAATGATGACCCTAAGCTGCATTAAACTACAGTTCAAGCTTTCCTTTTCTTACCGACGTGACTTCTAGGTACTTATAGGTGTTGGCCCCACGTATAAGTAACCGGATTCACCTTTGTGAGGAAAGACACCGACACTTTTAAATAAAAAGCCGTAAAACTACATGATTAGTAGCAATAATCAAGGATCAAATGTATTGAATCAGATCGTGTGCTTTATTGGGACGTTATCGTTGTAATGTGGATTTGGGTGGTTCCCGACAAGTCGTGGGTTGAAATTTGAATTGTGAATCAGAACTTCAATTGTTTAAGTGAAGCTAGTGGACGTGTTGGGAACTTAGTTAGGATGCATTGTATTCCACTGCATGCCTACGGAGGCACCCCAACCTTAAGGATTTCTTACTACCTTAGAGTCATAGTGTGAGGTCTCACATGGACCAAGACCACAGGCTATCCATGAAGCTTGGGTTATAATTCTATTGTGGTCCTACTCATCTTATAAGATAGAATTGGTGTACAATACATATTCATATGTGGATTGGAACTATAAGTCAAGTTGTTACAAGTCGAATTGCGTAGGATGGTTGTTCTTTGTGAGGTGTCGTTTCTTAATGGAAGTTGGAAAGATGTAAGTTTTTTATACTTGTGAGTTTTCACAACTGCTTCTTGTACACTTTCGGTTACCTTTCTAGTTGTTTTATATCTGTATTGGGCACTTTGCTCATAAACCTATTTGTGTGAATTCGGCAGGTTTGCAGGTGTAACAACCGCAACAGTAAGCAACAAGTGGTTGACTTTTTGCAGCGCTCTTTTGTGGTACAATGGGGTCCTTCTCTTTGCGTTTTTGTACATGTAGTTAATTTTGAGAGACAACATGTTGCTACATTTCTACGACATTGTATAGTCTTTTTGTGGACATGATGTATGAATGGAATGAAAATGGAATGAAAAAAATGCAGTTCTTCCTTCTCTATTGTTCTCCTGCATGGTTGTTACAGCTTGGTATTTCGAATGTAGAACTGTATGTTGTGAAAGTGTATTGCTGAGTATCTGGATCCCTGGGGTGTCACATCTATAGTATGATTCCTCTCACGGCCACCCTTGAGCAGCAGAAGACTTTTAGGAATGCTACTATGGTAGGGGTCTTGCTTGCAGCACTTGACCCTAAATATGATGTTGCACGCTCACGGATACTTGCCGATGATACCATTCCTCCTATGGAGGAAGTCTACCGGATGCTCAGCCGCATTTCTGTCTCATCCAGTGCTTCTACTCCACCACCCTCAGCAATGATTGCATCCAGAAGAATAGGTAGTTCGTCTTTGTTCCGTGGTCGTGGACCTCATGGTCGTGGTGATCGTTTTTGCCAACCATGCACTTTTTGCCATCACACAGGCCATGCTGAGAATAAATGTTATTCTAAGCATGGGTTTCCAACATCGGCACGAGTAGCTGAGCATGTTGCATCTCCATCGGCATCTATTTCAGATCAGAGGTTCGAGGAGCTCGTTGTGAGATTGCGAGACATTATGCCTCGTGTATCTGCAGATTCTCCAGGAGGTTCTTCGGATATTGCTGCTTCAGCGTCTACCAGTACTTCTGCCTCTGCTAGCACATCAAGTAGTGCCTGCGCTTTTCCATCATATCATAGTTCCGATGTTTCGGATTGGGTTATGGACTCTGGTGCAACACACCATCTTTGTCGCGACAGAGATAGACTCGCGTCATACAAGGAGATTCCACCAGGACGGTCAGTGGTAATAGTTGATGGGACTCATTCACCCATAATTGGAAAAGGGGAGCTTACTTTGTCACCTTCCATGCATTTACAGAATGTTCTACATGCACCTGATTTCTCGATGAACTTATTGTCTATTAGTCAGATTACAAAGGATATGCATTGTCGTGCTATATTTAACCCATCTTCTCTTATATTTTAGGACATCCTAACGGGCAGGGTGATTGGTTGTGGTTTGAGCAGGACGGTCTCTATCGTCAGGTCCAGAGATCCTATGCTGGCGTCTCCTCTTATTCAGTCGGATCAGTCTCTCCATATACATGGCATCTATGCTTTGGTCACCTCCTGCTCCAGAAGATGTGTCATCTCTTGCCTCAGATTTCTCCGAGTTCCTCCTTCAAATGTGAAGCATGTCAGTTGGGAAAGTACCATCGTGCTAGCTTCTCTAGTCGTCAGTGTCGGAGCAGTAGCTCCCCGTTTGATTTACTTCATATCGATATTTGGGGTCCAAGTCGTGCTCCTGATCACCAAGGACACAGGTTTTATCTTGTACTCGTTGATGATTTCTCTCATTTGTCGAGGGTTTTTCTATTAAAGAACAAATCTGAAGCAGGAGATGTTATTCGAAATCTTATAACTGAAGTGCAAAATGTTTTTCCTCTCATGTGAAATATGTTTGTACTGACAATGCTTTGGAATTTTGCACTCGTTCTCTCTCACATTTCTTTTCGTCAAGAGGTATTGCAACCGATATCAAAAATAATATTGCGAGTGTTATGTAAACGGGTAACCTGGATCCACGAGCATCACAGTATGGTATCAAAGCAGCGGTACCCCCATATACACATTTGCAATATAAAATTCAAATTGTATTAAGTTCTTGGATAGCAACAGTCCTCCGACTTGTCACGAGTCCGAGAGGGAAATATGACATTCAAATTTAATAACCAAAAATGTCATCAATTGCAATTAATTTTTATATAATATCTCAAGAGGAGAAAAGCACAGCTAGGGTATCCGCAAACATCAATCTTTATGGTTAATGATATTGGTTCTCGTACAGAACCAGGACATCCAAAGATGGCTAAGAGATGGCAGATCATTTGGAGCTCATCCTGACTGCCCTCGCCGACCTCTAGCAATAGCAGACTGCAACATAAGGTCAGCAGGACCAAATCTTGGCCCATCAGACAGACCGACTAACATAGAGATGAGGTTCGAGGAGCTCTCTGATTACACTTACCATCCATCTCAGGATGGAACACGATAGGACCATCCCCAGTCTGTAGAGGTTCAGTAACCTCAGTTCGATGATCCAATGAGGAGAGACCAGTACATGGAGTCGAAGATGGAGATTATGGCAAGGAGAAGGACCCTTTACTCTTTGCATATGAGGGCGTGCACGAGTACTCCACCATTCGCATGCATCAGCCAGTTTTCACTTCCTATCAGCGAGCCAATGTGCTCATGTTCGAGGGCATCGGGACATCAGATGAGGCCGACCAGTGGCTGAAGAGGGTGATGGAGGTACTTCGGATGATTCGTGTACTACAAGACTCGTGGTTATCTTTTATGGAGTATTCGTTGACAGCATTTGCCGAGAGATGATAGGAGATGACAGTTTCCGAGTTGGGACGTGAGCTCACATGGGACAATTTCGAGATGAGATTCATATCCCACTTCTTTTCTGGGAAGTGTAAGGAGTCCCAGCGCCGACTATTCCCAGAGCTCAAGTAGGGGCAGATGATAGCTAGAGAGTACTTTGTTCGCTACACCGAGTTATTGCGACACACACCAGCAGCCGGTTCTTTTCCAGATGAGAATATGGAGAAGTTCATTAGAGGGACGCGGAAGAAGTGCAGGAGAAGTTGGTCGGACTACATATCACTTCCATCTCCGAGGCTACTGATGCAGCGGAGAAGTTTGATGACATCATAGAGAGACACTTTGGGAGTTCGTCTGGAGTGGTACCACACCACAGCGGTCATTCGGACCGATTCACGACCGTTTCAGTAGCAGAGATCAGCCCGACAGTTTCATTCTTCAAGATCAGCATTTTCAGGCAGTGCTCCCTCATCTCCAATGACTATTTTAGGAGGAGCACATGTCAGATGTGGCACTACTTCAACTTGACCATCTTGGTTGTAAAGAGTGGACAGACCTCTGGCAGGACTGAGTCGGAGTACCGAAACAACTACTACACCCACCCAGTCAGGTCAGTGTTTCTTTGCAACCAATAGGGTCATTACTGAACTCAGTGACCACAGGCTTCTGGTGAGCCTCGGCCGCAACCACAACCATCACAGACGCAGGCACAACATACTGGGAGTTTCAGTGGCATGAACTCCAATTTCAGGAGGCCATCGAGACAGATACAGAGTATGGCCAGTTCGAATACTGTACCAGCAAGACAGGGACGGTTACATGCAGTGACCAAGGAGCAGGCACGATCAGCAGCTATTGTGGTGAAAAGTATGGTCTCCATCCTAAGCTGACCTTTCATGTTTTGCATGATTCTGGAGCAATGTCTTTCGTTATTGCTTGAAGGTTACTAGCTCCATTAGGTAGAGTTGCAAAGGTTCTATATCCTCCTTACCACATTTATGGGCTACGTGGTCAGTGGTTTGTTGTTTCACTGATAATCAGAGACTTACCAGTACTGATTGGCGGTCATGAGATGATCGCAGACTGTCTACTACTACAGCTTGACGAGTTTGATTTGATTTTAGGCATGGATTGGTTATCGGCTCATCAGGCCTTAGTTGATTGCTTTAGGAAGACGGCTATCTTCAGGATTATAGATTTACTCGAGTTCACCATTTAGGGTACATTACATGACTCCAAAATAGAGTATATCTTAGTGTTGAGAGATCAGAGACTTGCTGATCAAGGATGTGATTCATATTTAGAGTTTGTTCCAGAGACATCTGATTATTAGTCGATGGCCCAGAACATCGGAGTGTTATCAGATACCCAGATGTATTTCCTGATGAGTTACTAGGGTTACCTTTGAGAGAGCGATTGATTTGGAGATCACATTATTACTTGATATACAGCTGATCTCGATAGCTCCTTATCGCATGGCACCAGCTTAGTTGAGAGAGCTAAAGGTACAGTTGCAGGAGTTACTTGACTTAGATTTCGTGAGGCCGAGCACTTCACCTTTGTGTGTTCCAGTTCTTTTTGTCAGGAAGAAGGATGAATCGATAAGATTATGTATTGATCACAGGCAGTTGAACAAGATAATGGTGAAGAACCGCTATCCTTTGCCATGTATTGATGACTTGTTTGATCAGCTCCAAGGATCTTCGATGTTTTCAAAGATCAGCCTTAGATCTAGCTACTATCAGTTGAGGATTTGAGAGCATATATTCCGAAGATAGCTTTCAGGACCTGATATGGCAGTACGACTTTATGGTGATGTCGTTTGAGCTCACCAATGCCCCTGCAACATTCATGGACATGATGAACAGAAACTTCCATCCATACTTGGACAAGTTTGTGGTAGTGTTCATCGATGATGTATTGATTTATTCTCAGAATGTATGGGATCAAGCGAATGATCTGAAGATAGTCATGGACATATTGCGACAGCAAAAGTTATATGCCAAGCTGAGCAAGTACGGGCTATGGTTATCACATATCTCATTTCTTGGGCAAGTCATTTCTGGAATAGGTATCGCAATTGATCTTGTGAAGATTGAGGCAGTCATGTCTTGGGAGCAGCCCAAGACAGTCACTAAGATTTAGAGCTTCCTTGGACTATCGAGCTATTATAGACGCTTTGTCAATGGATTTTCTCGAATTGTTCTTCCTTTGACGTGGTTGACACAGAAGAGAGTTCCTTTTTATATGGGATAATTCATGCGAGCAATCCTTTAAGACATTGAAGGAAAGATTGACGATGGTGCACATTCTTGCACTTCCCTTAGGCACTCAGGATTACGCAGTTTATAACGATGATTCAGGAGAAGGCTTAGGAGCAGTGCTGATGCAGCGAGGTCGCGTGATTTCTTACGCAACACATCAGTTGAAGCCGCTTGAGCGGAATTATCCCACCCATGACTTGGAGTTGGCGGTAGTTGTCTTCGCCTAGAAGATATGGCGTCATTATCTTTATGGGGTAAATTTTGAGATTTTCACGGATCACAAGAGCCTGAAGTGTATTTTTTTATCAGAAGGAGCTGAACATGAGACAACGCAGGTAGCTTGAACTACTGAAGGATTACGATTGCACGATCTCTTACCACTCTGGTAAGGGAAACATGGTGGCTGATGCGCTTAGCGGAAGAGCTCATGCTGAGGGTACGACAAACTGGTTATACACGTGGGATATGCTCGCACTTTTAACTGATTGGCATCCTTAGGAGAGTGCATTCATATCTACTGACGTACATCCATGATTTAGCAGTCTATTGGATCACATAACATAGTAGAAGGCCAGAAGTCATATCCTTGAATTCGAGACAGATACATGCATGACGTCAAGGACGAGATTGATGATTTTGTGGTGACAGAGTCCATTCTGTGGAAGGTTGGCCATGTCGTTGTGCCCAATGATGAGCAATTACACAGAGACATTATTGATGAGGTACACAGTTCACAATTATTTATTGATCCTGGTAGCACGAAGATGTACCGTGGTATACGCCGACATTTATAATGAGACGGGATGGAGCGCGATGTAGCACATCATGTTAGCATATGCATGACATGTCAGATGGTCAAAGCTGAGCACAGGAGACCACCAGGGTTATTGCAGTCTCTCCCCAGTCTCGAGTGGAAGTAAGAGAGTGTCTCTATGTATTTCATCACTAGACTTCCAAGAACGCCAGTCGGTCATGATGCTATTTGGGTCGTTATTGACAGGTTAACCAAGTCAACCCATTTCATACCTATCAGTATGACCTACACTCCATCTAGATTGGCTAGGCTAAATGTGCAGAATATTATCAGGCTTCATGGTATACCACGTGAAGTGGTATTCGATAGAGACTCGAGGTTTACATCACACTACTGGCACCAGTTCATGTCAGCACTACAGACAGAGTTAAAGATGAGTTCCGCATACCATCCGCGGACCGATGGACAGAGGGAGTGTACCACTAAAACACTAGAGGAATTGCTACACGCATGTACGTTGGAGTGGAATGGGTCCTGGAAGGACCACCTACCATTGGTAGAGTTCACGTACAACAATAGTCATCATTCCAGTATCGGTATGACACTATTCGAAGCCCTATAGGGGCAGAGATGCCTCACACCCCTCAGTTAGCATGAGGTAGGTGATCATGCTCTTTATTATGTGGATAACTTGGAGGAGACTGCGAGGGTTATTGATCTGGCGAGACGAACTTCTGATGGCACAAAGCCACCAGATGAGCTATACAGATCGTCGGAGAAGAGATTTGGAATTCAAGTAATCCGATCATTTTTTCTTAATCCATTTTTAAAATATGACTTATCAATATTTAATGTAATCGTTCATATTGATGAAATTCCTGTAAATACGTGTGGGAGATTGGGTGTTCCTACGAGTATCTCCCATGAAGGGAGTACAGAGATTTGATATTCATGGCAAGTTGGCACCACAATATGTAGGACCGTTTGAGATCATTTCCCGTATAGGGAAGGTAGCCTATCAAGTTGCCCTTCCTCCACACATATCGACTATACACGATGTATTCCACATATCCAATCTAAGAAAGTACATGCATAACCCTCGACACGTTATCGGCCACAAGAATATTGATGTGGAGGCTGACTTGACATACGAGGAGAGGCTAATACAAATACTCGACAGTGTTGTGAAGAAGCCTCGCGACAAAGAGATTCCTCTAGTCAAGGTAATATGGCACCGACATGGTATCGAGAAGGCAACATGGGAGACTGAAGCAGACATGCAGACACGATACTCGTGGCTTTTCCCAGGTAATCATCAAAACAAACCCATTTAATTATATGCATGTTGAAAGAATATGGCTTGTTCTTCTTTTTAGGTTTTTATGGATTGAAAACCCTTTGAGATTTTTACGAAACTCAGATAAAACATTTAGTAACATTGACATGAGTCTCGAGGACAAGACTCCCTTTGAGATTTTATATTTGTGACACCCAAATCCAAATAAACCCGAACTCAATCCGTTTAAGGTCCATTGGATTCGATAAAATTATTAATAAATAATAAATAATCTAAATCAATCCAGAGATCGTAAATCAAAAATCGTTTGGGATTAATCGATCAAAGAACGATTGCATCGTAAAGTGTACCACTAGAAAAGCCGTGATGCAATCAGAAATCGTAAAAAAATCTGAGACCATCAGAAAATACGTATCTACAAAATAAGACCAATGAAATCGACCGTTCATAGATCGAGGATCGTTTGATAATTTAAATCACAAAAACTTGATCAAAAATCAGAACAATATTTCATCAATTTCTCTATCCATTAGAAAAGTATGAAATTTATTCCATTTGATCATCATGCATAGATGGTCAAAACGAGATATTGTACCTCTGAATCGGAGGTTTGAGGTGCAACTTTGAATTTTCAAATAAAAGAAAGGAGTTGGTTTCTAAAAAAATAAATAAATAAATTTCTTTTTGTTGTACAGCAGCAGACATTTGCCATTAGACTCCCTCCTTCTCCCTCCATTTGCCCAAAAAGCCTCACACTCTTCCTTATGGCCTTTCCACTTGTCAAACTCCAGAGACCCCCTCTTGTTTATATAAACCATAAACATTTTTTCTCTCTATTTCTCTCCGAATTCCATCCAATAGAATCCCCATAATCCCAGCCGAGGAGTCCAATTCTCCTTCATTTCTTCCACTGCAAGTAGCTGTTATTACAGCCCTTACTGCTGCCAGTTGGCTACTACAACCAGCCATTGATGGTGCTGCCCAAAGCAACAGTTGTTGCTCCTGGAAGCCCCCATGCTTCTCTAATCGGTTGCTACATGCAGCCATAGCCATTGCTGCTCCATTAGCAAGGCTGCATCCAAATTACTGCAGCTAGAGGACCATGTGTTGAACCCCTCCTCTCTCTTGGAGTTGGAGCATGCAGAAGAATTTATCTCCAAAATTGGAGATCCAAGATACAAGCATTTACCCACCTTTTGTTGCCATTCGTTCTCTTGTATACATTGATTTCTATTCAAAAAAATAAGCCCCCGGTCTTAATTTTACAAGGATAAAAAAATTTAAAACCTTGTATGTAATATATGCATGTATTGCTAACGAAAAATAATTTAGACATTTACTACTGTGAGTATAAAAAAATGGAATATTTTGAAAATTTCAATTCTTTCTATTGTGATCTGTTGCTAAAATTTTTTCTTCTAAAAAAATTGGATTGAAATTTTCAATTCTCTACTACTGAGATTTAAAAAAAGAGGGAAATATTTTAAACATTTATCTACTCTTGTATATGGAGCTTAAAAAAAGGAAATATTTAAAGCATTTCTCAATGGTTCACCTATTACAATTTTGATATGAATTAAATTCTTGTACTATTCCTAAAATTAAATTAGTATGGTATGCCGTCTTCATAAGGCTATATATGGCCTTAAGCAGAGTCCGAAGGCTTGGTTTCAGAAGCTCTCCGAATTGATTGAACAGAAGGGATTTGTTAGATCTACTGCAGATCATACTCTTTTTATAGAGAGAAGCCAACAAGGTTGTGTGGTCATCTTGATGTATTGGGTGACATTGTTATCACTGGCAGTGATGAACATGGCATTCAAGCAGCAAAGGATTTCCTTGGACAGCAGTTTGTCACCAAGGACCTGGGTATGCTCCGTTACTTCCTTGGATTGGAATTGACACGAAATCGACAAGGTATGGTTATGACACAGAGGAAGTATGTTATTGATCTGTTATCTGAGACAGGTATGACAGGATGTAGACCAGCTACTACTCCTATGGATCCTAATCCGAAGCTTTATGACGATGGGTCTGATGAGGTAGACAAGAGACGATACAGAGAACTGGTGGGGAAGCTATTGTATGTTACTCTTACCAGGCCTGATATAGCGTTTGCCGTGAGTAGGGTTAGTCAGTTCATGGAGCAACCCAGGCAGGCTCACATGGATGCAGTTTTTATGATCCTGAGATATCTGAAGTCATCTCCAGGTGCAGGTCTTCTATTTAGAAGAGATACGTCTCTTTCAGTTACAGGATGTGCGGATGAAGATTATGCTGGGTGTTCTAATGACAGAAAGTCTACCTCAGGCTTTATTGTGTTTGTTGGCAGCTCACTAGTATCATGGAAGAGCAAGAAACAAACTGTGGTTGCTCGATCTAGTGCGGAATCAGAATATAGGGCAAGGGCCCAAGGCAGTACCGAGATGATGTGGGTTAAATCAGTCCTGACTGATTTAACTATTGACGTACCTCTACCTATGTATCTTAAATGTGATAATCAGGCAGCTTTGTTTATAGCTAATAATCCAGCCTTTCATGAAAGGACAAAGCACATTGAAGTGGATTGTAACTATACTCGAGATCTGATCCAGAAGGGGCTCATTTCAACATCACATGTATCATCAGGAGTCCAGATCGTAGACATGTTTACAAAGGATCTTGCTAGAGGTCCTTTATTTACCCATAGAGCTTTTCTCCTATATAAGAGAGCTCTAGGGTTTGGAATAAACAACATTTCATTCTCCTATTCCACAATTTCCGACCTCTAGACTTGTGATATTGGAGGTTGCCTCATTGCTCCTTACCTTTTATGAAGGGTGTTGTATCTATCATCCTACTTCTCACTGGTTTTTAGAGACCTGGTTTAAAAAATGGGTCCCATTTCCTTATCTGGGTGAAAGTACTCAAGCTCCAATAGGATGGGAGGTTACTCCAAGGTTGCTGGATCTCGAAGGAATTTTTTTGTCTGACTATTTGTCTCCAACAAGCCACAGTGGGTATGGACCCCTCCTATCTTTACACTCATCTTTTTGGATGCTTGATGTGCAAACATCGCTAAATTGCTCTCTCTCCTTGGTAAGACTAGTCAACGGTTGGTACTCAGGACTGTTGCATACATTAATAAAAAGCTATCTTTGAACGGCAGAATTGAAGACTTGATTTCCTGGATTATGGATGCATTTGGAAAGCAGGCCCCTATCAGGGTTAAAATCTTAGTGTGGTTTATCAGAATAGAGCATATTGTAAATAAGGTTTATGAAGGAGATAGCCTTCATTGACCAACATCACGTGCCCTTTGTATAGGAATGGAGAGAAGGATATTGAGCATTTACTCTTTGGTTCCCTCTTTGCAGGGGAGGACTGCAAAATATCGCAAATACCCTAACTGGATTTCACATTTCTGTCGGCCTTTTGACGGTCTTTTAAGAAGAGCAAAAGAGTTGAGCAATCTAGACAACTTGTTGTGATATGTGTGATTTGATTATATCGAATGAAATTATGTTATGATCTACACAACTTTTCATATAGAATATCGTCCAGTCAGTGTCTCTTATCGAAGTTTACATATGAGCATTAAAGTCCATTTTTATCATCTTTCGGTGTGAATAAATTACATTCAATTCCTTCATTAAAATGGTTAATTAATAACACCAAAAAACTATTAGTCCATAGGGAAGAGACAGTAGTGCATGCTATAAAGTTAGAAGTATGAAAAATCATGCAGTAAATTTATAAGCCATTTAATAATAACTTAAATTCTATCGAAAAAGATTCCTGGCTGCTTCCATCTATTATAACTAATTACCAAAAATAGAAATTAGATCAATTTGACAATTTTGTATTGTATGCTCCCACTCCAAACACAATGCAAATGGTAAACCAGTACAATGCGGAGAGATAATTCACAAGATATAATCATAGAAAGGTATGAGCAGAAGCAAGAACGGTAAAACCTTTAACTTATCTCTCCTTTGATGAAGCAACTTAGCAGCACCTAGAAGCATGGTAGTGTGGGCATCATGTCCACAAGCATGCATCCTCCCATTCACCTTGCTTTTGTGATCCCACTCCACCAGCTCCTTGATCCACCAAATCGCCAATATCAGGTCAAAAAAAAACTCTTTATCACTATGATATTCAGAAAATGGATATTTGCATTATCAATGGTATTGTAAGACCCAAAATTTTTGGTAGATCATGCGCCCATGCTGATTTCTATATAAACAGCCACGTGCATAAAGATGTGGACATGTCTATAAAGACTAAAAATTTATGTGCTCTTTTACGTATCTTGATACATCAGAGTATAGGGATTTGAACTGTATTCATTTTTCAAACAACCTAGATAGCTCTTATTGCGCAAACTGAGTGTGCGCAGATATATTGATATTAATATGCTTCTTCAGTAGATAAACATGGGTATATCCAGTGCCCATACCTTAGATTAGTGACTTAAAATTCGTGCAACGGGCATATCCATATCGATCTCGACGTGCTTAAAGACATCGACTTCACTTTGCTCAAAGGTTGGAAATCAACAGAAAATTTACACATATTGATACTGCAGAACAACTTTGATAATTTGAATCCCAATCGTCCAAGTACCGGATTCTTTGAAA
Source organism: Ottelia alismoides (assembly GCA_037367405.1). Lineage (NCBI taxonomy): Eukaryota > Viridiplantae > Streptophyta > Magnoliopsida > Alismatales > Hydrocharitaceae > Ottelia > Ottelia alismoides. The sequence goes on along the minus strand of JAZKJV010003118.1, from coordinate 9,592 downwards.
AGATATAATTACATGCATTCAATTGATCGGTCTATATGCATTAAAAAGGTTGGTAAAAAATTTACACAAAATCCTTCCATCTAGCAATAATTCAAATTTCCAGTGGAAGGAAACAAATCAAAAAAAGAAAAATTAAGATCAACCAAATTGAACAATCGGGTCGTCTCAAGACTCTCAACCAACTTAAACCTGAATAGGAAGCGCGTCCATATCGGCCCTGAGCGCCACGACGGGCGCCTCCCCGGAGCCTATTCGAGCAACGATACCAGTTCCGGCGAAAGGGAAAGAATAGGGGATGCCGAGGGTGTCAAGTTGTGCCCTGATGAGGGCGCTGGTGTTGTGTTCATGGTAACTGAGCTCCGGGTACTCGTGGATCCTCCTCCTTATCGATACCAACCAGTCTTTATCATTCTCCGCCAGGCGGAGGATCTCCGACGAGGATGACGAGATGAACAAGAGGGAGAATACGAGAAGTTGGCAGCGGAGGTGGCGGAAGGAGCTCATGCTCATCTTCTCCTCCTACTACCCCGGTACGGACCGAGCAAAGAAGTGAAATATCGGAATCTTATGGGGGGCAGGTCGATTGTTTTTGAGATTTTTATTTAAGAGTCCCTAAGATCTTCTCTATCTAAACTACATACACTGTAATATTTGTAATTACACTACAACACTTGTATATAATAGATGCGATTTTAGGATATGGAGATATCCACGTCTGATCCATCATCATATTTTTTTATACATATTTTGACACTCTGTGTTCATATCTTTTATAAAATAGATGTGCTTATAAATACATTACTTTCATATCACAAAATATATATATATGTATATATCAATAGTATTATATCCGTTTTTAAATATATATATATATATAGATGTAGTTTAAAGTTTAAACTCTGTTCACATGTGTTCACCATTTTTGATATAATTTATTTGTAATTGCACCACAACACTTGTATATAATAGATGTGATTTTACTCATTCTTACAACTACATATGTAAAAGGATATAGATATATCCATGTCTGATCCACCATCTTTTTTTATACATATTTTGACACTCATGTTCATATCTGTTTTAAAATGGATGTTCTTATAAATACATCACTTTCATATCACAATATATATGTATGTATGTATCAATAGTATTATATTCGTTTATATATATATATGGAGAAACTTCAAATGAGGCAGGGTCTCATCGTTTTTATTGTGAGCCCTTAATTTAGATCGTTAGATTTTAATCAATGGTTATTATTAAAACCACCAAAATGTGTTAAAACCACTCATGCAATTGTCCGGTCAAATGAAATTTTAGGAAATATTCTTGCGTGGCCAACGATTCGTCCTTAAAAAATGTTATTTGAAATGGGTGATGTAAGATCTATCATGTTTTCTATTTCGGGAATTGATTATTAATGCAATATTTTATTACATTAACCTTCTTGTGTAATATACATGGCAGCAGACATGACTTATCATATTAACCTTCTATTTTTGAAATAATATATTAAGCAGAATAAATTTGAGAATAGAATTTTAAGGCAACATTTTTATTTTATATAATACACTTGTTAATGTTTATTCAACTTTGTTAGTATAATTTGTGTATAGATATTTTTCTTTCACATTGTATAATTAAATAGTAATATCTCATAAAATATAACTATAAATGTAAATTTTCATCATTCTTGAACAATTTTTGAAATATTCATATTCAACATCAATCTATAGTAAACAAAAGTCAGCCCACAAATGTAAAGTATACTACTTCTTTGTGCTATAAATACTATTTTTTGTGAAACATATTCGACTTTTATAATGTTAGACAAAATAATTTGCAGAATATACGTTAAGTTTTGTATGTAATTAATGTAAAAGACGATTACACTTTTGTAAAATAAAAGAAATCAAACCTATCAATATGATAGAAATCTCAAAAGTATGTGATTGTAATGAAATGTCATGTATTATATATGCAAATGAATATTGTAATATACAGTATAATTTCGTGGAATAAGGGAAATTCAGTTAATTTTCAAGCATATAAATATTGAACTTCTACTGCTAATCCATGCTCAAATTCTTAATTCAAACTGTAATTACACGCTTATTCTACATTTCTGATCTAGTAGTCATTGTTTATGTCCGAAAGTAGAATTAATGGCTCTTCAAAACATGGAAGGAGATAATATTTCTAATTTCTATTTTTTGTCGTGTAAATCACTTCAAAATATGATTCTAATTAATTTAAACATAGGAGAAAAATATAAAAAGTGTCAGATGATATTGTAAAATTTTACTATCGTTTAACAAAATAATTTTGTAAAGTAATATAATATTTTATGAAATTTTCTTCGATCCGTTCATCTAGAAATCATGGAAATGTAAAATGTGTTTAAGTATTTCTATGCAAAGTTTAATGAAAACTGATGGAATCCCATATTTTTACCATATTTCTCAATTCATATGTATTAAAGATACAAGAAGTGTATTTATCACCTTTCTAAAATGAGAGAGATGAGCTTTCTCTCTCATCCATTTAAATATGGGTGGTCGAATCCTCTAAAATAGGAAACTGAATGCACCAAAACCATCAGCCGATTTTTTGGTGGTTTTAATCAAAGCCCTTTCTTTTTTATCAAACGTATATAAATGGTGGCTCACTACAATTATGATGAGACCCCACCTCATTTGAAGGGGTCTATTATATATATATATATATAGGAAATTTATCCAGAGAGCACTGTGCCCATTTGGTACGAGATGAGCCTCTAATTCCAGCCGTGAGATTTGTATCTCTCAATCCCTAAAAAATAGGAACCGTAACTAAAATGGAAGGAAAGCTAATTGGAAATATTAAACATTTCTATAATTAGTATACGTTTATGGAAAGCTCTCGTTGAGAGATCAACGAGAGGAGTTTGATCTGGCATTTTTTGATCCAGCGATTTGCAAAGTGAGGCGATCAATCGTAGAAACAGAGGGGAACGTTTTTTATCTATTGTAAGGTATAGTATTTTGATTAGTTTTTTATTTTTCGTATTTTGATTTGAATCTGATAGTATGTAGAAAAAATTGATTTTTTTGGCATTTTGATTTGAGTCTAACTGATTATAGACCAGATTTTTTGATTTTTTTGTTATGTTTCTGGATCATGAGAAAGTGTGATTTGCAAAGATGAATTGCGGTGTATGATTTCTCTTTGGAGTTCAATTTCAAATGAGATGGATGACTTGCGATTGGGTTTGTATCATGAAATCTCAGAAGGAATGATGATCAGTGATTTGCATTTGGATATTGAGATTTAATCTAAGAACGTTTAAAAAAATCGTAAGGATACTGATATTGTATCAAAAATTACTGGAGTTATTTACTTATGAGATATTTTATATTACTAATGCTAACACAATTGTTACTTGTCATATAACAAACGTTACTAACAATTCATTATAAGTTACTTGTCACCGAATGAAGAAGTTACTTGTCATTGAATGATTCTTACTGAAGCGAGTATATTGCTGAGTTACTAACAATTCATTACTTGTTACTTGTCATATAACAAATGTTACTAACAATTCATTACAAGTTACTTGTCATTGAATGATTCTTACTGAAGAGAGTATATTGCTGAGTTACTAACAATTCATTACAAGTTACAAACGTTACTAACAATTCATTATAAGTTACTTGTCACTGAATGAAGAAGTTACTTGTCATTGAATGATTATTACTGAAGCGAGTATATTGCTGAGTTACTAACAATTCATTACTTGTTACTTGTCATATAACAAATGTTACTAACAATTCATTACAAGTTACTTGTCATTGAATGATTCTTACTGAAGAGAGTATATTGCTGAGTTACTAACAATTCATTACAAGTTACTTGTCATATAACAAATGTTACTAACAATTCATTACAAGTTACTTGTCATTGAATGATTCTTACTGAAGAGAGTATATTGCTGAAGTACTTTTCTTTATACAATTCTTACTATTCACGGATATAAATTAACTTATTGTTTCTTGCAGAACAATGCAACAATTTGGTGTCTTGAAGAAGCTGCTGTTATGCCGAGGAGCGAGAGCAAAACAAAATCATCTAAATGAACTAGAAAACAATTGAAATTTGGATGTTCACCATATAACTATAATTAAGTAATTTATGTGTGACTTTCAGTAACAGTTGACGTATTACAAGTAATTAAAGAGGCTACATAAGTAAAGAAGGTGCAATTCGATCAGTATGTCAAAACAAAGAATAAAACAAGTAAGATATATAGAAGCATCAGTAACATGTTATAAATTGTAGGTAAAAGAAGGTAATGGAATAACATATCTTCAGTCGACTCTGATTTCTATTTGTGAGACAAGTAACACCCAAAAAATAGCAAGTAACTTATACAAACGTTATCAGTAATTTTTTACGAATAAAAATCATACATGACAAATAACATTGTACTAAGTAACTATATCATCAGTAACAATCAAAATGAGTTCAGTAATATGAACACTTGTAATTAGTTCAAGTAACAATCAGAATGAGTTCAAGTAATGACTACTATGAGATCAGTAATAATAAAATAAATGGCAAGTAAGTCACGGACATTGCTCAAGTAAGAAAGTAGCATATAATCATTAACATATTCACCTTCTATACGATTAATATGAAATAGTTCTTTGAAAAAGAAGTTATTAAATACATACACATAAGGAAAAATGAATTAGTGAAATAAACAGAATGCTTCATTGACGAAAAAGGAAAAAATATTATAGAAATGAATGCAATATGCATTACATACACAATTGTATTACTAATCATTTGTTATGTGATTACTGATCTCGCAATACACTTTTACTTGACCATTGTACACGTATTACTAAATTCTGCACATGTTAACTATTTGGATGAAAATTACTGATCATTGTCTTCATATTACCGATCTCATAATAAACATTTACTTGACCAAAGTATATTTGTTACTATCCCGTCGTTTGGATCTTAATAATCCGTACGAAATCATTTATTTGAATCTTTTTCTTTCCGAAACTGTCATCCCTTTTTTTAAGGACACTGTATAATTGGCAATATAGTCATTGTTAAATATGTGGCAACCTATAATTAGAAATATAGTTATGACTAATACAGTCGCCTACCAAATAAAACCAACACGTACACGTGGCGAGCCCACGTTTGGTGCTCACCACAACCCAAATCGGCACAGGGCTCTCTGGATAAGCCCTCTATATATATATATATATAGAGAGAGAGAGAGAGAGGGGTGATACTATGAGAGCAAAAAAATGTGAGAGCATGAGAGCGTGCATTCTGGACCACATGATTCTGTTTTCTCTCTCCTGATCTTCTCTCTTCTAGTTGGATCATGTGGTCCAGAATACATACTCTCGTGACCTCACAGGTTTTGGCTCTCATAGAATCACTCCTGTATATATGCGTAATTTAAACTTCGTTCATATGTGTTCACCATTTTTGATATAATTATTATAAAATAAGTACATTTATTAATTTTTTTAAGACATCCACTATGTGTATATATAAGTTAATCTATAAAGTAATTCTGTCATTATCAGAATCTGGTCTGTATCATTTTTATATGTGAATCTATTTTAAGGATATATTGACACGATTTCCGTTTATGCCAAAATTTGGGTGTATCTTTTTTATATATGATTCTTTTTTAAGAATATGTTAGCACAATTTTCGCATATGTCAATATCTGCATATGTTTCAGTATTTGTATTTAAAAATATATAAAGATATGGTAGCATTTTAGTAATATCGACGTCCTGACTTTTTGCATTTCTACTTCGAATACAATCCTTCTATGTGGGCATATATGTTAAATAAAGTAAGGTTATCATGACCGTGGTGTAATTACAAAATTCACTAGTTCGATTGTAATTGGGCAATAGGGCCATGGTGCAGAAATCATCTATTTTTTCCCAATAATGTATTATCAAAAAGAAGGCCTAGTCAATTTTGATTTGGTGGATGGGAGTCGCATCATTTGGATTAACCTTCCATCATTTGAGCCATGTTTGATTTTGTTGAATATTTGCCCTTTAAAATCCATTCTCCGACCTATATCTTTAATGATTGTGAGGATATGTAGACTATGAACTTAAGACATAAATAAAGAATAATCAGTTTTTTCTACTCGGGAACAAAACCATGAAAATAATATTGCTTAGCCGTATGAATTGTTTAACGATTTTAACAAGAAGAAAGCATGATGTCTTTAACACGGTTCCTCGTAGCCAATAACTAAAACCATGAGTTTTTGTCGAGATCTTTCTTATGTAAATCTCAAATTCAAGGATATTTTATGAAAAATATTCTTTTTTAACCAAAATATCAAGAGCATGGTTGTAGATGGACAAAAAAAATTTAAATGTTAGTTGTGACTATTGTCAAGAATGGACAAAGGTTAGTACATTACGCACAAAGATTGTCTTTATTAGAATCACTGTTAAATGCTCCTTTATAACAGTTGCGTAGTGTGGTTTACATCATAACAAAGTATACTAAACTTAATATGTTGGTGATTACTATTTTGATTCAGCTTCCTTAAATAATCTCAGCCACCTACATTTCCTTTTATATTTAAAATTTCACTTAATGAATGTGGGGACAGACGATAGCGATTTTAAAAAGAGTTTACCATTATGAGTGGTAGCAATCAGTAATGTCAAGGACCATTATCAAGGATGCTTTCTCTCGCATGGTGATGGCCATCTTCATGTTGTGTGTAGCGAGTAGGTCACAGATAAGCAAGTAGGAAACGATCACAATACAAGATTTACAAGATTCATCTACAATCAGTCTACATCGTTGCGATTGTGGTGGATCTCTTTCAATATTGTACGAATCACTTTGTAAAATAGATGATGAGTAATAACACACAACGTACGAGGTTTATATAGTATCCAGTACTTACGAACTTCCCTAAAAAGGCATATTCTTGAATCTTCCTAAATATGTTGATTTCTCAGTCTCTCTTAAGGGGAAGAAGTACAAATTCTCTCTCGACAGAAAGAACATGAAAGTTATGGAATAATCAAAATTCAAATGGACATTTAATCAACCAAAGCTAGATGGATTCCTTAATCATTAATCATTTAGGATCAGAGGGATTCATGATCAATTAACATCAATTACTTAGCTCCAATTACACCCACAACCCTTCCACAGGGCTAGATAACAATCAACATTGAGTAAGTTCAGACAATGTTTGAAATTGCTCCGTGGAACTAGCTTATTAAATATATCTCTTGGGTTTTCTACCATGTCAACCTTATTCACCTTGACCCTCTTCTCAGAATAGATGAAGTAATACATCACATCAATTTTCTGGGTCCTCTCATGAAGCATTTGATCCTTGGCTAGATATATTGTGATATCACTATCATAACGTGCAGTAGATTAATATTATTATATGTCGAGATCTCTGATGAATTTGTGATTCATCTACTTTAAATTAAAATTTTGAACTTAATACCTAAGCAAAACAACATAAATCATGTAAGAAAATAATAAAAATCACTCAAGAAATAAAAATGAAATAAATGTATATTATTATATTAAAATAAAACCAGGAAATAAAAGTAATAAAATTTAGAAGTAAATGATTTGAAACATATAAAAATTCATTTATAAATATTATACAAAAATTTCATTCTTTTAATAAATTTATGCTAAGTGAAAATAACATGAAGTCAACTTCATTGTGTAATATTAATCGTAATAAATGAAAAATGCTATGAAATATACCAACATATACATAATGTAAATAATCTAAACCATAGTTGAGAAAACTGAAAGCTGCAAAGCTAAATATCTTTTTTAAATTGTCAAATTAAAATCTATTGGCCTTTAAACTATGTACACCATTTATCTATAAAATAAGATCAATTTTAAAGGAATCGGTCATGTATAAAACTTGGATTTTAGGATGGAGTTGTATGTATTACAATTAGTATGGCTTTTATATGATATTTTATGCACATATTTGAATCTTTCCATTTTATTTAGTTTTCTACTTTCCTTAGTTTTATACTAATTAATTATATAAAAATTAAAATCCAAAAAGTTGTAAAAGTTGTAAAAAGGACCTATTCTAGCTGTATAAATAATTACTTTATACACATGTACATATATGTTATATGTTATTTCTTTGTTATTTCTCACTTTTTAATTACTGAAAAATAAAAATATATATAAATGTGTATATTTTTTAGTATTTTATTAAAAGTTATTAGCATATATTATTAAAATAAAATTAAAGGAAAATTACAAAACCAAGAAAAATAGGTATTATACCTATAAATTATCTTTAAAAAATCCATTGTGTACATATGATTTCTTTTAGCTTTGAGGTCTTAATGAAAATTGTAGAACTCATTGAGATCAACAATTTTTATGTTGATCAATTTTCATATGAATTTGTTTTTTATTCCCTTTTATTTTCCTTTTCCTTTTTATTTGTTTGGTCAACACTTTGTCAGTCAACGACCACATGGCACGAAGCCATTGGTCCACACCCCACTTCCACTCCACCTCGCTCGTGTTGGTTGATCGTGGTCAACTAAGGAGGCCCCACCAATCGTCAATCGCCACCTCGACAAGGAGAGGAGTTGACCCTACGTCAACTCGTCCTTTCCACGATCTAAGCCCCTATCAATTACTCCCATCTCGTCGCACAACCCGTAAACCTTTAAATGCTCAGTCACATTAGCTATCCAACTGCCACACACATGTCTCCCATCCTTTCAACAACTTTGCCTGAGAATCCCACCTTGTCTCTTGTAACTGTCGAGCATCAAAACTACATACCTCACTCATTATGAAACATATCCTCCATTTTCGATAGAAGAGATCCAACCATGTCTATCATGTCTCTTCATGATGGCAGCTAGACTTGATTGGCATCGATCAATGACAATTTTCTTCCTTTCCAAGAGAGATCTGAGGTCAGCTCCTCAACCTTTTTGTAGCTAAACTTTTTCATGCGAAGCTACTGAGATTCTTGACTCCCATCCTCAAAGTCAATTGAGATCAAGACCTAAAGTGCTCCACTGATCATCTTCTTCTTCAGGTGATCAAGAACCCTTCCAAGTAACCTTCATAAACTCCTCTTCTTTCGTTTTTTCCTTCATTTTCTCCTCCTCCTCCAAATCAACTCTCTGCTACTTTTCCTTCCTCTATTTTCTTTCGATTGCAGTTGAATCAACTTCCCCAAACCAACTCTGCTTACCATTATATCTTTGATCACCCACCCACCTCTCGTCTACCTCTCATCCCTCTCCATCTATGGTGAATCCCTCCACCAAAGCATATATCCTCTCTCTCTCATTGAGACTTGAGCTTTGTCCCACTCCAAACACCATCTTAATCCAAGTTGTAAGATCGAGATCAATCATGACTTTGTAGGTAGCTTCCTGAGCAGCCTCCTTCATCAGTAGAGAAGGAGAAAACTCCCAACAAACCACAACCATCCTGGCCGCTAAAAAAAATGTGCCTTTTATATCCTCTTAAGAAGGTCCTTCTATAGTACAATCAAGGATTA